>LPNX010683611.1:58766-74366 GCA_001517045.1 Pseudotsuga menziesii | reverse complement strand
TATATATATATATATATATATAATAATTAAACATTAATTAATAATTATGATGAACTAATAACTAATGAAGAGGCACCTTGATGAAAGGTTATGCCTCTTTACGAAAAAGGCACCCAATATGGGTATTGATACAAACACCATTCTCATTGTAATACCATAACTTATCAATTATTCATTTTATATATTTATCCATTTATGGAGTTTCTATCCTATTGACGTTGGATTTTCCTATAGAAACACAGTTTCTCTATTCCAGTGGTATCAGAGCTCTTTCTTGGGCATCCGCTTGATACTGTATTTTGGCCAAATAATTAATTTGGGAGTTTCTCCAAACTTGGTTTTTAACCAGTCTAGGCCCTTGACCACAAAAAAGAAATCAGAATTTCGCTAAAAGATTATTCTCTTGCCAAATGCAAATAGAGAATTCTTGTTGAGTTTAACTAGTGAAAGAAGGTGAAGAAAAAGAGATTAACAACTTCGTTGACTTTCTGTGCACTGCTACACTTACCAAACAAGAAAACAAAAATCAGTTCATTGTAATTCCAAAGAAGACCAAAACTACTCTGCTACAAACAAAATCTTTAAAAAAAAAATCTGAATAGGTTACAGAAATACCTTCCACTTATAGTTCAGATATTCCAACGGAGAAGACAAGTTCGCTGTGAATTGGAAAGAATATGAGCATGTACACCTCAAGTCGTCGTACAGTGGTACAATCAACATCAGTGTTTTTGTCGTGTTTTCATATCCAACAATGCGTCATACTGTCTGTACACAGTACAATACATATGATGTCATCCAGTTTGTAGGGTTGCGGCCCGCCATTGTAATAGTTTGCAAAAGAACCACCGTACAGGGGAAAAAAACTGTTGCACTTCCAGTCTATTGAAAAAGGAAGGCGGTTTGAGCTGGTTTGAGCTAAAATACCATATGTACATGTTTGCTATCGTATTGGTACAAATTGGATGTCAAATCATATTGCACACTACCGCCATCATCACATCCATCGTACATTGCATCCCTTCCATATCGATGTAACCGGTGAGAGATATCCGTCAAGAATAATAAACAAAATCATTTTGTTAAAGTTTCGGGATCCTATATTTCATCCTGTGAATGATTAAGAGATTACCACATTAAAGGTAATTCAAAACCAAGCTTAAATTTTCTTAAAACTTTTTTTTTTCAGAAGAAAAAAGCTAATTCTTGATATTCATATAGAATCAAAGGAAATGATTACAAAATAGTAATGCAGGAGTTTTGTCAAAAGACTGGGCCAATCTCCAAAAATAGTACTAGAAAACAACAGTAAAAACAAGGTTCACTATCTTTATGTAGATATAGGGGCTTTTATCCTGAATGATCTTCAACAGGTGGCTTCATCTAGTCCACAGAGAGCACAAGATGAGCCCAAACAGCTTATCCAAGTGGCTCTCAGGGACATACTAAATCCAAAATGAACAGTAAATCATAATCATAAAAGTTCCCATATGGAAAAAATGAGACTAATATCTGACACATAAGCTCTAAAAGATCTTATATTATCCATCCCCAATTTTGTCTTCCTCATATGTTTCAATGAAAGAAAAGAGGCCATTGTCCATTGAGAGAGCCTCTTTGGATAAACCATATGGTCTCATGTTGTTCTCTATATATACACGATGAAAGTCCAGCTTGTGGAAAGAGTCCTTCATCCTTGTAATACTTTCACACCAGTAGCTCAAATCCAGAGAAGACAGGGTAGCCTTATTGTTTTCCCAGTTGATGACATCAAAAGACTCTCCATAAATGTGTAGAGTGGGGAGACCAATGGCCTCAGCAAAATAAAGGAGAATCTAGAGAGAAAGAATCTCTACTCTAGTATTAGTGTTGTGACCACAACCCAGTTTGAGACTGAAAGAGTGGTCATTACTGATTGCAAGAAATATGCATGCACCTCCCAACGTGCTAGCAACTGCTCCATCAAAGAATCCATAAGGGTAAACAAGTGTAGGTCCAGTACCAACAACCCACCATATAAATTTTTTCCCAGAAGCTGGGTAGACATGCATGAGATATAAAATGTGATTACAAGTGTTTGAGGGTACTGCACACTTGTTCTCAAAGATGCTATGATTGCAAGTTATCCAAATGCACCAGATAGAAAAAAGAGGGAGGTGCATGTACATCCGTTCTAGCTAGAACCATTCCTCTAATAATTCCAGGAGGGAATTGTTGGACCTAGGAATTACACAGTCAAAACATTTACAAAGACTGGAAAAGATATTATGTGCAAAGGAACAACCAAAAAACAAGTGATCCACAGTTTCTTCATCCTCGTTGCAAAGACAAAATCTGCTCCGGCCAAGCCATCCTTTTTTATTTAAGTTGTCCCAAGTTAGGATGTGATTTTCAACCACCAACCAAAGGAATCACTTGATCTTTAAAGGGATAGAGCATGTCAAAATCTAGGATATGGCCTTTTTCTGAGTTGACTAAAGTGCAGTGGAGGCAATAAGATCATATACAAGATTGGTTGTGACCTTTCCATTTTTTTTATTGTGAGTCTACAACATAGAATCAAATTACTCATTTAACCTTATTCCACCATGTGAGATACCTTTTATATAATTGTTCCATTCATCCTTCCATCTTCCAACAAGATCCAAATAATCTGCTGTCAGTCAATAGTACTGCACATTTTGTCCTCCTCCCGGACTACGTGCATGATGAAGAGTAAATATAACATAGTCCAACAAATAATCCCTGAGCTCTTGAGAGATAAGAAAGAAGGAGTCTAAACCAATGATTCGGTCTACCCCCAGTTTAATGCACATCCCATTTCCAACTTTCCATCCCAAGCATCTGCTGAGCCAAGATAGAGTTTTTAGAAAACCATTCCAAAAGAAATACGTACCTCTTACCGAGAAGTTCTTTTTACGCAACCAGACTTCCACAGAGTGGTATTTGAGGTACTTAGTAAAAATGATTTGATGCCATATTCCAGAACCATATGCCATCCACAAGCTCTTCAATCTTAATGAAGTACTGAACTAGTCCAAGTTATTTATATTCCATTCCCCAAACTCAAGCAGTCTAGACAAAGTCTTCCATTCAACCAGATGAAGTCATTTTTTGTTTCCTGTGGTTCCTCAAACAAAGGTTGTCGAATCCTTTTAAGTATGGCTTTTAGTACAGGAGTGAGGGAAAACCAGTAGACAAGTAAAATAGTGAGGACTGCTCGAATGAGGACAAGTCTGTCTCCCATGGAGAGAAGTTTGTACGACCAATGATTGATTCTCCCCTCAAATTTCTTTAGTATCCATCTCCAATCATTCAAACCTCAAGCCCTATTATAAGTTATTCAAGTGGAGTTAAAAAAGGGTGAAGAGGTATTAAGTTCAAAAGGATATCAGTATAAGACCCGAATTGATATAAGAGGATAAAGTAGAAAGTAGAAAGTAGAAATATTTATATAAAAGGGTTATTTAACTNTTATTATTTAACAATTATTTTAAAAAAAATTATAAAAAAAATGAGACTAGGTCAAAGAAGATATTAGTCTAAATAAAAAAATCAAGTCTTGTAAGATATTGAATCATTGTATATACATTGAATAAATTATGGATTCCCTATTTTATCTCTTAGAATGTACCCGGGTAGTGGAAAGGTAGATCCCGAGGTAACAACAAAAACCACTTTAGACTGTATTTCTCACCTAATACAATCAGAGAGGGATCTCTCACTATTTACAAAGTTTTTATACTCAAGATATTCAATCAAAGACAGTCAGAAGGTCAGATTTCTGATAGAACCAATTTGTTTTTATAAATTTTGGTGGGATAATCATGGAGGAGACCATTAGGAAATGGAGTCAACAATCAGGTCTGGAGTAGGTTGCAGGAGGTAGGAAGTCTGAAGGTTTATGGACAGAGGCAAGGTAGACACCCTTTCCTCAATCTGGAGGTATTAGCAGGTTGATTAGCATACAAAAGGAGACAACCCCTTAAACAAAGCACCTAACTAGGGTGAATTCTGCAAGACTTTAGAAGGAAATGTTTTGAAAATGCTTGAACAATGGACCTAGAGCATGCAAGATGAATTCTGGCCCATATACACTAATGCTCAAGCATGAAAACAAATACAAAATGGAGTGGGAAACAAGATAAACAGTCACATAAAGAAATTACTTATTGAAGAAAAATATGGCACGGGAATCTCTGACATGAAAGGTTTAACGTTCCTATTCTACAAATTTCATTCATCTACTGAAAACTTGAAACCCATTACAATGAAGAGCCTCTCCGCTCTTGAAATCCCAACCGCTATCCCCTCTGCAGGGAGCCAATTTACAATGTATCAAACCCCAGACTGACCTCGGGGTCGAAATTAGTTACAAACAAAAGAACAAACTTCTAACAAACTCTAACATGGCATATTTACCATGATTTACATAAAACAAAAATAAAATGCGGACTACTGAAAAATAGGCTTAAAATTCCCTCCTACATATCTCTAATAGTGATAGTTATGCAAAAACTGAAAGAGGTTTTTGTAATTGGCCATGTTCCCAACAAAACCCATGTCTTATTTTTCTCTGATTCAACTCCAGCTCCTCAAGATATGATTTTGAAACTGATGACTCAGATAGTAAACCTGTAAATTTATGGAAAATACCCTGTGAAGATATTTTAAATTCTCTCAACCTGTGATACCTGTATAGAACTTTAATTTTTTTTTTAATATAGTCCTTTTAGGAATACAAACCTCTCTCAGTTTTTTAAATTTCAACTCCATTTGTATGAAACAATTCTTTGAATTTAATGTCTGAAACAGTCCTTCGGAAAACCTGAAACATTGCCTATAAAACTCACTTTGTTTCTCCTAAAAAACAGAACCTGTGTGAAAATTGAGAGAGTTTATTGTGGATAGGCATGTTCTGAAAAAAATCCTCTCTCAGTTTCTGAAAATTCATCTTTATTTGATGGAAACAACTCTTTGCATTTGATAACTAGAACAGTCATTTTGAAATCTAAACATTTTCCTTCTGAAGATAACCTCGATTCTCCCCATCCTTAGTAACTATGTAAAAACTGAGAGAGGTTATTGTATACAATCATATTATTATGAAAAATCTATTTCGGTTTTGAAAAATAATTCCTTGTTTGCTGGAAGCAGTTCTCTGAATGAAATGACTAAAGCAGTCATTTTCATTTAAAACATGCTATGTTCTTTTAACAAATGCCTGTAGATGCTCTATGAGGATGTTCTTGGTGTTGAATTTAATTTTTATAACAAATATGATATTTACATCACAACATCATGGGCTAAAAGACCCTTGACTACACAAAATCGTTGAATCTACATAAGTTGTCGAAGGATTTGACAAAATCTTTTTATGAGTCTTCAAAGTGAGCTTTCAAGTATGGATTATATATATCCTTCTCTTAACGCCTGACTATCATCGATCCATTTATCGAAACAAGAGAGGGGCCAACACATGTTCCATGCTGCTCCCCACGTAAAATTCCGCAAATTTTAAAACTACATTTCTCCTTGCAAGTTCACAACACAGAATTTTCCTCATCCATGGATTTGATTAGCTGGGTGACTGATGTTGGACACGTGTTTTCAATTTGACCACGAGCAAGTTTATTCCGCGATTATGAAAACATAATTTCTCCATGCAGGTTGATAATGCGGAATAATTGTGAGCCGTTAACCTTTTGCTCTTACAAATATGGTGATTCATTTTATTCATGGATTAACACCATTTCGTAAATCTGAGATTTTAATTAACCTATGCTTGTTCCTGCAACGGAAAAAATGTGTGTCGTTAGATGAAATTTAACTCTATTTATGTCGTTGATTTGTTGGAAGTTTGATCTGAACTATGGATGCAACTGTTTTGCCGAATTTTATAATCAATCACGAACTATCAACTTCTGCAAACCGACTCCTATTAGTCATCACATGCTCCACCTCTCTTAGGTCATTACGTGAAATGGAGACCAATTCTAAAACCCTGCTTCAATGATAAGATCGTTCCTTCAATTTCATAAGAATGGGCATAAGAAAAGCCAGCTTATTTCCTAAACCAATCGGAGCACAAGAAAAACATTCTCTGAATGTGGAGCAAAGTATGGTGTAAATGTTATAACAATAAATGGGCATGAGGTTAATTTTTTATCCTCCCAAACCTTCAATTGATCTTCAATCAAACTAAGTTAGCGCAGAAATCTTACACCCACTTCAAAAACGATGCAGTTGTTCTATGAGGCCTGTTTATATAAGCATGAGTTGAACAATGGCAAAATAATTTTCACTTGTTTCGCTGAATTCTGCATCTTCGTGTATGTATGCCCATTCTTCAACCTCAAATCGGCTATTATTTCCTTGATAAATTCTTCAACAATGATTGTAAGTTCTTTTTCATAAAAGAAAAGAATGTCTCTCGTGGTCATAGCAGCTTCCTCATATCAACATTGAAATGAAAATGCTTTTTTATTCTTTTTGATGGTGATAGTATCCCACATGCAAAAGGGGTGTGTTTATTTTGAACTTTATAATCACTAACCATTTTCATATATGCCAAGGAACAATGTGTAGTGCGCTTTGGGAGCTTTGGCACTTGGTTTCTTGGACTTTGATGGCGCGCTTAGATTTGAATACTAACCTGTGTGTTAATGTGTAGGATACTTGGCCAAAAACTCTTGTTGTTCCTTTGTCCATGTTATTTTAAAATAATAAACTTTGGTTAAAATAAAAATTTGATTATAGAGCCAAATTTAAAAATACAACCACCTTTGTCCATGTTATTTTAAAATAATAAACTTTGGTTAAAAAAAAAAATTTGACTATAGAGCCAAATTTAAAAATACAGCCACCTTTGTCCATGTTATTTTAAAATAATAAACTTTGGTTAAAATAAAAATTTGACTATAGATCCAAATTTAAAAATACAACCAAAGTTTTTTATTTAAATAAAATCTTATCAAATCATAAAAAATATTTTCTTTTGCTCAAACAACCATTAAATTTCTCTTTTTCTTTTTCTCGCCACCTTGGAAATTTTATGCATTATTCAACCAAACAAAACTTGGAAACTTTAATAAATGACCATGCGAACAAACTTATAGTTGCCAAATTGCCGCCGAAAGTTTGAATTTTAGAAGTTGACAACACCAACCTTGGCTAAAATAAATTAGTGCTAACAGCTGGCTCAACTTAGGATGCTATCCTCCCTGCGAGGTAGCAAAGAACCCCATTGACCGGGTGCCAAATCCATTGGGCTGATCCCAATCCTTCTCTGAAATCCTCAACCTGTTATGACCTGTAATCATCCACCAAACCACAGCTGCAAACAAATCCTTGTCAACATTTCACTTGTCACCCATCCATCCTTTGAAGACTGAAAACAACTGTAACTGTAGACCTTAACCTGTAATTGAACTGCACTTGAAAATGAAACTAAACTAAAAACTATTGAAAGAAATTCTCTCCATGTCGAGCTTATTCACACTTACCTATCCTGCTTAACCGAGCGCCAATGCTCAATCAAGTAAACTCTAACTTCCAATGAAGCCAATCAAACAATTTATCCAATAATTATGTTTTTTCCTCATGCTTGATTGAAATTAGAACTTAGGAACATAATGGAAAAAGGTTATGATGAAAAATTTGTCCTTTGTTGCAAACACATAACTAACTACCCCATCTGAAAAATTTATCCATGTATTATGCTACTGGAGCATAAAAAGCATGACAAATTTCAACATACTCAATCAGCTATTTGTCATGACAAGACTGTCCAAAAAGTAACTCCTCTTGCATACTGTCAAACTGATCTTCAAAAGAACTCTAAAAGGAACTCTCATGATTGTTTTCAAATGAAATATCCACAATTTCATTCAAAATTTCTGAATTTAAAACTTCACCTTCCTTATATGCTTCAGTAGAAATATCACTTTTTTCTCCAATAGAATCAAGCAAACAAAATCCTTCTTCTTGAGATGAAATTTTGAACGTTAAAGATTTAAAGAAGCATTTATTTCAGAGCCCTTACCTCTTTCTTTGTAATCCAATTCCTCATTGCAAACCACTGATTTTTCCACATGCTGAGATTGACTGCATGATTGTTTATCCTCCTCATCTTCCACTTCTAAAAAGTTCATGAAATTTTCCATATCTTAAAATTTATGTTTATGTTTAGAGGCTTTAATTCTTTGTCTTATCAGTTCAAATGAAGAATAACACAAAGGTAAACTGTCACCTTCAGTACACTCATTATCTTCTCTTTTTCAGCCCTTTGACTTTGGATTATAGTCTGATTTTCTTCACTAATAGGCCTTGAAATTACAAAATTTACAGCTGGTTTTTTAGGTACAACATCCAAGTATCCATCCTCATATTCATCATATATTGTCATACTGAAATATTTTTTAAAATCACCACTAACAGAATTTGTAACATGCTGATTGCAATCTTCAGAAAACAAATTAGTAAAACCATCTTCTTTTACATCACTGGGCTGATCAATTCTTTGTTTACTAAGAGAAGGTTTGAGATGCACAGAGAATGTTTCTCTTTGTTTATGTTTCTCAACCAAGTCTAATTTCTTTTCCATTTTATCACCACTGTCTTGGTCTGAAATTTTTTTAGACATCCTAAGATTGTCTTCAACCTCCAAACAATCAATAAACATGTGTTGCAATGTGACTGACTTTCTCTCTAAAAGAAGTAATGACAGTTTAGGAGGAAAGGTAGTTGCATAATAAAGTTTAGCAGTGTTTTCAAGAGGTTGGATTTCTTTTGGAATGTTATAGTAAAATCTTGCAAACCTCCTATTAAAGCTTCTCTCAGTTTCTGAAAATTCATCTTCATTTGATGGAAACAACTCTTTGAATTTGATGACTAGAACAGTCATTTTGAAATCTGAACATTTTCCCTCTGAAGATAACCTCGATTCTCTCCATCCTTAGTAGCTGTGTAAAAACCAAGATAGATTATTGTATAACATCATGTTATGATGAAATACCTATTACAATTTTGGAAAATACTTCTTTGTTTGTCAGAGGCAGTTCTCTGAATGAAATGACTAAAATAATCATTTTCATTTAAAACATGCTCTATTCTTTTAACAAATTCCAGTAGATGCTCTGTGAGGATGTTCTTGGTGTTGAATTTAATTTGTATAACAACTCTGATATTTACATCACAACATCATGGGATGAAAGATCTCTGACTACACAAAATCGTTGAATCTACATAAGTTGTCGAAGGATTTGGCGAAATCTTTTTATGACTCTTCAAAGTGAGATTTCAAGTATGGATTATATCTATCCTTCTCTTAACGCTTGACTACAATCGATCCATTTATCAGAACAAGAGAGGGGCCAACACGTGTTCCATGCTGCTCCCCATATAAAATTCCGCAAATTTTAAAACTACATTTCTCCTTGCAAGTTCACAACGCGGAATTTTCCTCATCCATGGATTTGATTAGCTGGGTGACAAATGTTGGACACGTGTTTTCAATTTGACCACGAGCAAGTTTATTCCGCGAATATGAAAACATAATTTCTCCGTGCAGGTTGATAATGCAGAATAATTATGAGTCATTAATCTTTTTCTCTTAAAAATCTGGCGATTCATTTTATTCACGGCTTAACACCATTCCGCAAATATGAGATTTAATTAACCCATGCTTATTCCTGTAGTGGAATAAATGTGTGCCATTAAATGAAATTTAGCTTTGATTTATGTCATTGATTTGTTGGAAGTTTTATCTGAACTATGGATGCAACTGTTTTGCTGAATTTTATAATCAATCACCAACTATCAACTTCTACAAACTGATTCCTATCAGTCATCACGTGCTTCACCTTTCTTAGGTCATTACGCCAAATGGAGACCAATTCTAAAACCCTACTTTGATGATAAGATCATGCCTTCAATTTCATAAGAATGGGCTTAAGAAAAGCCAGCTTATTTCCTAAACCAATTCGAGCACAAGCGAAACTTTCTCTGAACGTGGAGCAAAGTATGGTGTAAATGCTATAACAATAAATGGGCATGAGGATAACTTTGTATCCTCCCAAACCTTCAATCGATCTTCAATCAAACTAAGTTGGCGCAGAAATCTTACACCCACTTCAAAAATGATGCAGTTGTTCTATGAGGCATGTTTATATAAGCATGAGTTGAACAATGGAAAAATAATTTTCACTTGTTTCGCTGAATTCTACATCTCTACGTATGTATGCCCATTCTTCAACATCAAATCGGCTATTATTTCCTTGATAAATTCTTCAACAATGATTGTAAGTTCTTTTTCATAAAAAAAGAATGGCTCACGTGGTCATAGCAGCTTCCTCATATCAATATTGAAATGAAAATGCTTTTTTGGTTCTTTTTGATGGTGATATTATCCTACATGCAAAAGGGTTGTGTTTATTTTGAACTTTATAATCACTAACCATTTTCATGTATGCCAAGGAACAATGTGTAGTGCGCTTTGGGAGCTTTGGCGCTTGGTTGCTTGGACTTTGATGGCGTGCTTTAATTTGAATACTAACCTATGTGTTAATGTGTAGGATACTTGGCCAAAAACTCTCGTTGTTGAGCGGCCTTATAAAATCAATCTCCTTTGTCCATATTATTTTAAAATAATAACCTGTGTGTAAAAATTTGACTATAGAGCCAAATTTAAAACTACAAGCAATGTTTTTATTTAAATAAAATCTTATCAAATCATAAAAATTATTTTCTTTTGCTCAAACAACCATTAAATCTCTCTTTTTTGTTTTCTCGCCACCTTGGAAATTTTATGCATTATTCAACCAAGCAAAACTTGGAAACTTTAATAAATGACCATGCGAACAAACTTATAGCTGCCAAATTGCCGCCGAAAGTTTGAATTCTAGAAATTGACAACACCAACCTTGGCTAAAATAAATTAGTGCTAACACCCTATATAAATCTAAATTTTGGACTCAGAGTGTCTTTATTGTGAAATGGAAGTCCAATATCCAACATTTTTTAAGAATGGCAATCGCTCCTGTCCAATCTATGGTAAATATTTTATTATGAAAGATGAGCAAGGTAATTCACAGTTGCAATCACAAAAACTGGAAAGCGAATTAGGATACTATAAGGAAAAAAATAACAAATTACAATTTGAAAATGACAATGAGAAGTATTTTAATGATTTAATAAATACCAAATTGAAAGATTGTATCAGGGAGTCCACGAAACAAACTAAGGAATTTGAAATTGCAAGAAATAAATTTGAAACAGACATTCAAGAACGAGATGAAGAGATCTCTCATTTAAGAGATCACAATCAGACATTATTTCTGTAAATCAAGAAGGAAAAGGATAAAAGTCAATGCAGTCAAAAGTTAGAAGAGAATATTCAAGCTCTCCAGCAAAAATTACTAGGAAAAGACGAAGAAAATTCTTCCTTGAAGAAGGTTAATCAAGAACTAGAGGATCAGATCGAGAAGTTAAAAGAGGACAAACAGTCACAAGATGAAAGGTTTGAGAAGATTCAAAATAATAATAACCTATTAGAGAACAAATTAGTTCAAATCCAGAAGGAAGCATCCAGACTATCCAGAAAACAAATTCTAGTTGAGGAAAAAGAAGCGAATACAAATCTGGTTCCCATCACAGTTCAGAAGGAAGTCAATCTAGTATAGAAACAAGCAACAAAGACTCCTTACCGACACCCAAACTACAAAAATCATTTTGATCAACGACAGGGTCAAAATGAACATAAACAAAAGGGTTCTAAATTCAGAAGCGAAAGAACACAAAAACTACAATATGAGCAGATTTATCTAACAAGACGATCAACAATCACCTTTGATGAAAATAGATCTTGGATGGACCACATCACAGACGATGTGACATTTTTTCCATGGAATTCATAACTTGTATAGTCTCATTTCGTCAAGTATCGTAAATACTGAAACAAAGGATCGAGAGATGACATTACAACCAAGACATTAGACACCAGCCTTGTTGTTAATAAAGCTTTGAGGACAAAGCTTCCCTTAAGGGGAAGACAATTTAATGAAAAATATATATATATAATAATTAAACATTAATTAATAATTATGATGAACTAATAATTAATGAAGAGGCACCTTGCTGAAAGGTTATGCCTCTTTACGAAAAAGGCACCCAATATGGGTATTTATACAAACGCCATTCTCAGTGTAATATCATCACTTATCAATTATTCATTTTATATATTTATCCATTTATGGATTTTATATCCTATTTACATTGGATTTTCCTATAGAAACGGATTTTCTTTGTTCCACTAAGATTATATTGGCACAACCTGCTTCTTCTAAACACTTTTCTAGCTTATCGGTGTAAATGCCCAAAAGGGTAGGGGAGAGGGGGAAACCTTGTTTAACTCCAATATTACACTTTATATCTGTTTTCCACCACTCATTATTCTTAAACTTGCCAATGACCTTTGATATAACCTTACCACGACATATCTCAACTCAAAATGAACCTTAAGCTCCTCTAGCCTATTCCATAGGTTATTTATAGGCACTGTATCAAAATATTTTCTAAAACCCACAAATCAACAAAGTAGGTCAGACTTATTATTACGACATTCCTCTGCAATGATCCTAAGTGTAACGAGGTGGTCCGTGGTTGAATGATTCCTTCTAAAACCCGCTTGGCCTTTAGCCCGCTTACCTTCCATTTCTAGCCATTCATTGATCTTCTTTTCTAATATAATACCATATAACTTAGCTAAGAGAGGGATAATCATAATAGTCTGATAATTAGAGCGGTCATTTTTATCACCACTTTTGAAAATAGGAATAATGAGGCTTTGAGTCCAAGGTGTAGGAAACCCTTGCTTGACCGCTAAATTAAAGAGTTTGTGGATGTGCGGGATAAGGACACGCCCTCCAATTTTTAAGATTTTCGCTTTGTAGCCTTCAATGTCTTTGGATTTTCCATTTGCAAGCGCTTAACCCTGAAATCTATGTCTTCTAACGAGAAAACTTATTTCATTGTAAGAAGGGTTTGAATCTTATCTCTAATATCCAGGGATTCATAAAGCTTTTTAAGATATCAATTCTAATCTTTTAAAGCAATTTTATTGTCTTCTTTTGTTTTGTGAGTTAGAATTTCCCTCCGGAATTTCTTAGGATCCACCTTGGAGAGGTGCAGGAGATTTTCTTGCCTTTTACTTAGATAATGTCTTTTTTTTCTTTTATTTAAGGCTTTTTAGTGATTTATCTTGTCCATTGTTATCGAATCTGTAGTAGCTTGCTTAATTTATTTTCTTGCATCTTTACACTCTTGATCATACCAAGGGTTGCTTCTACTATTGCTCGTTTGAGTCAAGACTTCAATAGAAAACTTGTTAATGAACGACGAGAGGGTTGTAGCAAAAAGTATGGTAGAGATTTTATATATTCTCCATGCTAGATAAAGGAACCAGTTCATTTTTTAGATCATGGAGAAAAATGTCAGCTTTATTTTAATCGAAGATCAAGTACTTTTGGCAATATAGTTTTCCTCCTTGGAATCGCTATGCATGGAAATTCTGAGAGTTATAATTATCTATCAAACATTGTTACGCTCCAGCATGAGTTGTGGTAGGTCCATCTGTCGTTACCATCATTAAGATTATGTGGTAGTATAAGTAGGTGCACATACATATATGAGCACTATACTATTAGGAGATAGGTTCAATAGAGTCATTACATCCAGCATGATTGATTCCTTGTTCATCAAGACTATATCATGTGCAGGGATCAAAACTAAACCTGTCACAGCCCTTCAAAGGCCTCTTAGCCCATCCCAGAAGTGTAATTAAAATATTTCCCATAAAAAAAAAGATAATTTTAAATTTTGGCGGGATTTCAAGAAGTGCAATGTTTATTTTAAAATTTCATTAGAAGTGTGAGGTGCGGCATCAGTCAGGGCAACACATCACTCATGGTAACACATCACAAATGGGAACACGTGCAAGTTACGAAATCATGGCATTTGAACTATTCATCGCACGGGAGGAAGAGAAGATATTTATTGCATATAAGAGGAGGATATATTAGTTTTAACTTGGATAAAGAGAGATTAGGATAGTCTTACAACTTGCTGAAAACTTGGATTGTACGTGGAAACTACTTTTTTTTGTTGAGCCTTACTTATTAGATCTTACACGCATGGGATGAGTCGACTCGACACCTTTAGGCTTGGCTGGATAAATGGTTTCCAGATTTGTCCATTTTCAAATATTCATCTTCTTTTTAAGGAAACATAAATCTCTTTCTCAAATTTCCATTGAATTTACACCTTAATATCATCAAGGATCCACAGGACTTCAAACCTCTTAACATAGTTTAGCACCTGCTTCAACTTCATCTTAGCATCGTTTCATTGTTTTAGGAGAATAATAATAAAGACTTATCCATCGTGTTTTAAAGGTTAAAAAGTTTCATTATTATATTTCTATGAAACCTGTAATCATTTCACGAGATAGAGGAAAATGAATTTGATACTATTTGAGATCATGGGTATTGGAGGCCACATTTTGCTCATAAATCATTAGAGAGCACGACCAAGTATTGCCACAAGTTACCACCAGTCTGCAAGGATCCAAGGAGATCACCACGCATTTTCGACGTAGGATACGGGGCATTAGCATATGTCTACAAGACGAGTCCACTTTCGTGCACCTCCATCTTTCTATCTTGCATTTAGAAGATTTTAAGATTTGGAAGGTTAATATTTTGTTCACATATTTTTAAGAAAGGTTTACTTAATCCATACATGACAATAGAAGTGCAATTATGTATATAACTCTTCATTGTTGAAAGTTTAGGTAAACATATGCCCTTCAAATATAAATTAAAACCAACCCTTCAAATTTGATCCCTAATCGTGTGGTCCGAGCCTATTGATGGTCAAGCTTATTCAATTGCCGAGTGTCCAGGCCCAAATTTCCAAGTCCTCAACGGGGCACGGATCCTACTTTAACAAGGTCAGGTATATATGACAACCTTGTCCCATTTGAAGTGTCATTCATGAGTAAGCACCATTATAAAACATAAAACAATATAAAATAAAATAAAAAAACATATAAAACATTAATATCATAACATAACAAATATTTTTTTTAAATGTTGAAAAATAATAAATATAACATGTAATCACTATATATCTAAGGATAGGGAAAAGACTTAAAAGCAACTTGATTCTTAGAATCAAGCCAACCCACCATTCCACTACCACTTAGAGTGATGCTTAAGGGCTAACTCAATTATGTAAGAGCTTCCCTTAAGACCTTGCCATATTAACCTTTTTTTCACAACCAAAACACAAAACTTACAACCATATAAATGAAACTTATAAAACCTTCGCATATTAATTTATAACAATGAAATTCCCTTAAGACCTTGCCATATTAATTTTTTTTTTCACAACCAAAACTTACAACAATATGAATGAAACTTATTAAACCTTCACATATCAATTTATAACAATGAAATTTATAAAAGAAAAAATATATTATTATAATTTATTATTTATTAATTTATTGTTTTTATTATAAAGTTTTGGAACTTATATATATTT
>LPNX010683611.1:0-58632 GCA_001517045.1 Pseudotsuga menziesii | reverse complement strand
TGTATTTAATTGTTTTGATATGGGTTTTATAGTTTATTGTAAATTATTTTAATTTTTTTTAAGAACTCTAAATTTTTAATATTTTTTATTAGTTTTATTTTGTTGAAAAAAATGTTAAAACTTGACAAATTTTTGATAAGATATTTTTGCAATGTTTGACTTTAAGATTTATTTTAAGAGTAAATATTATGTTTTTAATATGTTATTTACAAATATATGGTATACTTTTTATTGAGTTTAATGGATTTATCACTTTATGGAAAATAATGTTAAATAACATCATTTTATACATAAAATAGCTAAAAATACTTTAAAAAATGGTTTGGAATGTTTTTATTTTCTCTTTTTTACAAATTTACCCAAAAAATGACTTATTAAGAGAAAAGTTTAAAGAAAAAACTACCAAAATGTATATATTTTTCATTTTAACTAGCTTTTAAATATTAAAAAAATTCGAAAATGTATACAATTTCCATTATAACTAGCTACCAAAATGTATATATATTTTAGGAAAATTTGAAAAAACGCATTTGTAAATAATTTTTTAATATTTTATGGCCAGGAAGTTTCAAAATAGAAACAAATGGCTCAAAATGAAAAATGGCAGTTACCAATATACACACTTTTTGAAACGGATGTAAAAACAACTACTAAAAGTGGCCCCCAAAAAATGAGAACAATGTTGGGTTTTCATCAAATTGTATAACTTGTTATTTTAGAATGTCGGAGAGCGAGCTATTATCACTATTACAATATGGGCTTGTAGTTTTGTTGATTTGGATCGCCATAGCCCATTTTCCCTTGATCGAGTTTTTTTTCAATGGTCGCTTGTTGGGTTTTTTGGATAAGATTTTTGGTTCATGTTTGTGTCATATGTATGATGACGAAAACATTCAATTTTTTTTCCTTATGCCATCTTTGCATCATGTTTCTAGGAGAAATGCCAACACTTGCTATTCTGAAAAATTAAGGTATGAAAAAAAATACATAATACACAATCATAACATAGGGACTAAACAAGAGTATCATGCCAACTTATAAGAATTGAACCTGGGTAGGGAGGGTAACAATCATTACTCTGAAACATTCAAGCTATATCCAATGGACTTGAACCGTGTTTTATGACAATGTATATTATCTTACATCATTACTATAATCTATCATGTGTCATATGCATCATGTTTGTGTTGTGTTAGGTTGTGTTTATCATCTTATTCCTAAATATATAATGTTATTAAATATATAACGTTGTTTCAATGTTATGACATTGTATTCGATAAAGAAAACTACATTTTATGGAATTGTTATTGTATTTTTAAACAATTTTGTTGTCATTTTTAATTTATATTAACAAAAATGTAATCTACAAAACCTAATGTAAGAAATAATAGGTTAAGTATCGAAGGAGTGATAAAACATGATGTAAAGAATGATAATGTAACTATGAAGGGAACAATATAGAACAAGATATTGCAAATAATAATTATTTATTTAGATAATCATGTATCCTTCTTGATATCAATTTCTTCTCTTCAAATTTTAGGATAACGCACTACACTAAAGAGAAAAAAACACATTCAATTTATTACTAAATACTTAGTGTTTTCATATACCTCATAGTCTAGATTCTTGTTAAATAAATTTCCTCTATCAACATATTTAATTTATGTAGACTTGATAATATATACTCAATAACATATCTAGGAATATGGACTTCATTTTTCTTGCATTCACCCTTCATATGAGTCACTGTTACTTTTAATTCATCACCACCTTTCAAATCATCATCCTCTTCTTGCTTTTGTTTTCTCTTCCATCCTTATTCTCCCCACTACTATCCTTCTTATCCACACCACCACCACCTTCCTTCTTCTCCTTCATTCTTTCTTTCCTTGTCCTTCTTATCCCATGCCTAATTGTCTCCTTCCTTCTTATGTGGGACCATATAATTCTCGATATTTCTATGGAGATATAATGCTCATGGTTGTTATTATGATTGATGAATGAATGGATCAAATGTATGGATTATTACATAGTTGTAAAAAAAATGGTTAAATAGAGGAAAGCTGTGTGATTTGAAAGCTAAGCAAGAGGTTTCATTTTGCTTGTAATTTGTATATTATATAGTATAAATCATGTTATGAATAGTTATGGAAACTCAACCTCGGATGTGGGTTTAAGGTTAGGTTGGTTCACTCTAATTGTGTTATTCCAACCATTGAATGTGGTAATTAGAACCATTGTTGTTATTTTTGGAATGTGCCAAAATAACAACACCAATATGGACCTTAGAAGAAACTTTTCTTTGTTTTTGTTTTTCAACAAGAACATATATTTTGGATTAAAAGAAAATTGTGGCTAAACCATAGAGTATTTTAATACAAAATTGGAGGCTACTTATTCTTACAAATTTCTCTATTTATTTATCTAGTATCTATTATGTGTCCTATAATTATTTCCTGTATTCGCATTATCTATTCTAAAATAAAAATGGAATGTAAATTGTCATACATTTTTACCACCTAACAACATAAATTTACAAAGCATGAAAGAATTTTTTTTAAAGAGGACTGTTTCTATGACAAAAAAATGTTGTCCCACTTGTATTTGAGATTCGAGCTCCCTCTCTTTGATTTTTTGTTGACTGCTGGACTATTGCTTCCTCTATTGGATTCTCCTTCTTTCAATTATAGATGCATACCAAGTGAGTTGATGGAGAGTAGGATGAGGTCATTTCCTTCCCAGTTTTCCTTCTTTGCTCCAACTACTCAGTTCACTCTAGAAGTTCCTTATATTTATCCTTGATGTTGTCCAACTTGTTACTTGTATTTCCTATTGTGATCCCATTACATTGTTTCTTCACCTTAATTAAATCCATTTGTTCTTGAAGTTCCTCTATTGGTTGATGATGGTATTATGTCTCCTTTTCATGACCTTATTCCAATTGTTTTTTCCAATTATCCACTTTTTGAACAAGCAGCTCATATAATTCTTGGAGTTCCTCTATTTGGCAATTTCATCTCCTTATTCCCTCGTGCAGCTCTGAGACCTTGCAAATCATGCATTTATTGGAGTGACGATGCTCCATTTTCCTTGAAACAAGTTGGTATGTACCTCTATTGTAGGGAGATTGATTTTGAGAACATATCCCTATTATACAAACTAAGCACCTTCAATTTATTTAGTAATAAGGTCAGGGAGGTACTTGAGTCCTAAAACCAAGAAGAAGAAAATGCAGAAAATGTAGTATTGGAAAAAGAGAAATGGAAAAAAATGGAAGAAGGAAATAAAAAATGGAGGTCATATTATTTCTGGTTTTCTATGGAGATATAATGGTTTGTAGTTTTTATTATTATAATTAATGAATAGATCGATAAATGTAAAGATTAAAGTCAACTATATACATTTTTCTGTTTCTAGTGGGCCAAAAGGGAATCGTGAGATATGAGAGCCATGCTATTAAAGTTTTTATTTTGCTTATAATTTGTATATTGCATAATAAAGTCATAATAGGTACAATTATAAAAGCTGAAGTTGAAGACAAATTGTCTATAACCCTCCATCCTTCTTTTAAGGGATAATCTTCATATAAATATTTTTTTGGGAGATATTCCAGTGGCTAATTGGAATATATTTCCCAATTGTCTACATGCTTCTTTTGAGGGATAATATCCATATAATTTTTTTGGGGGGAGATATTCCACTGCCTAATTGGAATCCACCGTCATTTCTTTGGTAGTTATCTTACTATCCTTCACATTAGGTTTTGTAGCTTACAACATTTTATGATGTTCCTTAATAATTAATGGTTTTCAAGATACTCTCACATGTCAATTTTAGTTAATAAGAACTTTAAAATATTTGTTAATAAGAACTTTAAAATATTTTATTAATAAATTAACTCATAAAAGTTACATTATTTATTAAACAACATGTTAATACTAAAAAAATTGAATACTATTAAATTAATAAGTTTGAAAATAATTTAATAGTTAATATTATTTTTAATTATTATATTTAATTATAATAATGTGTCGTTATTAAAGTGTTGGGTATGTGTTATATTCTTTGCGTGTTTTTGGATGGGGTAGGTGCGCATGTTAGCAATACACCTGGAGATATAAAAATATGTAATTTAGTCCGGATTAAGGAATTGGAGTCTATTTTCTAATTCGGGTTAATGGATTAGGGTATTGGATGTTGCGGAACACCTATATTTTGTAATGTGAGAGATTCATAGTGATAATGCACAAATAGGAGGTGTGGCTCCAAGGATTGTTGGTTTTCCCAATTAAGGGTTTTCAAGGTAAATCTTTGTGATTTATGTTTGAATGTTGTTGTGTAATCTGTTTTGCTTAAAATAATATGTATGCTTTGCTTTTATGCATAGGTTTAAAACTTACATGTGGTATTAGAGCTTGATTATTGGCATTAGGGGGGCGTATTTGTTGCTGAGGGTTTGATCTTGGATCTGTGATAAACGTTCAATGGGAGATTTGCAGTGTTGATTTGTGGATTGAAAGAGAACGGATAGTAGTTTGAGAATTGAGATCAAGAAATTTAACGGCTAGAATTTTGAGCTATGGAAGCTCAAAATGGAGGATCTTCTTATAGATCGAGAATAATTGATTGTTGTGGATCTGAGTACCAAACCCATTGAGACAAATAAGAATATTGGATTAATTAGAAATAAAGGCAAGGAGTACAATTAGACTATGCTTATTAGACTCTGTGTTGTTGAACGTATTTGAAGAAGATAGTGCAGTAAAGCTCTTAATGAATCTAGGGAGTCTGTATCAATCAAAATCCCTTGTAAACAAGTTGTTTCTACAAAAGAAACCATTTCATCTCGAAATGGATGAAATGACACAATGATAGAGCATCTTAATGTGTACAATACTATGTTAAGTCAGATAACCTATGTTGGCATTAAAATGACTTAACAAGATAAATGTATTACGGTATTGTGTTCTTTACCTGATTCCTAGTACAAACTAATTGTTACAATAGGTAGTGCTAGTCAAGCGACCTTAAAATTTGATGAAATAGTATCATCCCTGTTATAAGAAGAGATGAGGCAAAACCCCATGGATACATATAGCATGGATTCCTTATCTGTGCAAGGTCGCCTCCAGGAGAAAAACAAATATAAGGGATCTAGGGGGATTTAAATCTAAGGGTATATATAAATCCCCAAGAAAAGGTATAAGGAAGTGTTGGAAATGCGGTAAAGCTAGGCACTATAAAAAGGATTGCAGATCTAAGAATGTTGAGAAAGCAAAGGAATCTTAGGATACCCCTTCCATAGAGACAAAAAAATCCTTAGAAGAAGGAGGGGATGTGTACCTATCTTCCACAACAAATCATTTCGAACGAGATATATTTCTTATTGACTTAGGTATGTCATGTCATATGACCCCTCATAGGGAGTGGTTCTATGAATATTATAAGTATAATGGAGGATATGTGTACTTGGGAGATGATTCATTGGCTAGTATCGTTGGATGTGGTATGGTCAAGGTTAAACTCAAGGATGGAAGGATTAGAACACTACTTGGACTGCTACACATTCCAAATCTAGCAAGAAACTTAATATATGTCTGAAAGATGGATGTTGCAGGTGTAAAGACTGTATGTAGAGATGGTGGTTGCAAACTGGTACAAGGTTCAATGGTATTGATGAGGGGAGTTGGGTATGGAAATATGTACAAACTATTGGGAAGCAACATCATCGATGAATGTAACATTTATATTGTTCCTGAGGAAGGAGATAAAGATGATAGAACCTCGATTGCATCATGAGGAAATACAATGCTATGGCATCAAATATTGAAGCATATTGGAGAAAAGGGCCTTTGACCATTACAAGGTAAAGGTATGGTTGAAGGTATGACTGATTACACTTTGGACTTTGATTTTTGTGAACATTGCATATATGGAAAACAAAATCGAGTAATATTTGCATCTGGTGCTACAAGAGCAAAGGGAATTTTAGAGTTAATACATAGTGATGTGTTTGGACTATTAAATTTCATGAACCATAAATCTACAAGCCAAATTGAGATATATCTAAAAAGAAGGATGCAGTGGAATTGACAAATCAATGTAAAATGAAAAATGGATTCATGGCAGAAATTTCACATAAATCGGACAAGTATTGCACAGATTATCATTACATCCATCTTCATTAAATAATCAATTATACAATGGTCATACAATAAGGAGAATTCGAATACTGGGGATAAGATTCGAATTCACCAACTCAAACTAACTGATTATCTAACTTAGTGTGGAAATAATCACAACTGGAGCTCACTAGTTTAACTCCGAATAACTAATTCAGTTCACAATCAGTTAACTTATGAGGTAGGTGGACAAAAGGTGCCACATTCCCTTAAATCATGCAAAATGGTTCTAGGATGACTGGCAGTGAACTAACTAGTGGTTATTAGAGCATAATCGATCATGAATGTCTGCCTGCCATAGACAATTGAAGGAAACTATTGGTGGCACTTAGAGTGGGTTCATATAATGTAGGGATTGGTCCCTATGGCTCCTAAACTCATGCAATCAGATGTAGTAAGTGGAAAATGTCCCTTAGGTGTGTCCCCCATGCACTAGTGGGTGATGATGACCTCCAAGCTAGGAAAAATAAGCAGATAGACTATGTGGGTAAAGGGAGGATTAATAAATCCTAACACCCCCCCATAATCCTAAATTTGGATAACTTGGTCCTTGACAACTAAGCCAAAAGTCACCCATAAAATCTAAATGAAATAAAACACTGCTTAATTAAACAAGGAAAATGGGGAAAACCTCTTGGGAAACCCCCCCCTCAAAATAAGCAGGAAATCGGGAAACAAGCTTTCATACTTAAGAGAAAATTGTTCTCTTTTAGCAAAAACTTATGAAAAAATTGTTGCAATATGAAACTATGTGGAGCAGTAATGCAGAATGTTGGTTATTGTTTGCACTAGTTTCCTGGAATTGTGCATGTGAACTTTTCAATCTTCTTTCGATATAATGAATGTATCCTTTATCTCTTCTTCTGGAGGAAGAGTGGCATGATCCAATTTGTTCTTCAGTGAGCCCAATTGTTTATCAGTCCTTACCATCATGTAGCATCTGTCTGGAAGTTTGTTGCACCACTCTGAAGGTATCTAACTGTAAATAAGTAAATATTTCTCAGCTGTAAGGTTCTTGGATTCTCCATCAAACTTAGGAAGGTACTTGTAGTGCTTTGTAGGGAAATCATGAAGAATAAGAGGTAAGTGAAGTGGTTTGTGTTGGCTTGGGATATTGGAAGAAACAGATCTATGTGGAATGGATATATTATCAACCGTGGTTTCATGAGGCTCACAAGGGTGATCTTTAATGTCATGTGGTTCGAATGAAGGATCTTGATCAAAATCAAATGTATAGGATGATGAAATACTTTCAGTTCATAAAGAAGGATATACATGAGTTCATGGTTTCGTTTTGAGTGCAATGAACAATGGAAAACTGTTTTGACAAGCTTAGGAAAAGATAGGAAAAAATTTACAAAAAAGGATAAGACATCTTGGAGAAAAATGAAACTTGAGTACCTTATCTTTTCACCATGCATTTCCATGTTTTTACCACGAGCTCATTTCCATGGTAGAGTCTGTCATTTCTCTTCTAAAACTTGATCTTTGGATCATGCCACCAGTGGAGTCACTGAAATTTAGATTCTTTAAGAATGGAGTCGCCAGGTGAAATATGCACAACCTTGCTGATGACTAACTGTTGTTCACCATCAATAATCAAATCTGAAACTATGTCGTTCATACCCAGGGAAAGGTTTCAACCTTCGTCCCTGGTAATGGTGCCTGTTTGTTATCACTCATAATGTACCCAGGTTGTGGGAAGGTAGATCCTGAGGTAACATCGAAATCACTTTAGACTGTATGTCTAACCTAACACAGTCAAAGAGGGATCTCTCACTATTTACATTATTTTCATACTCACTATATTCAATCAAAGACAGTCAGAAGGTCAGATTTCTGAATAGAACAAGTTTGTTTTTATAAAGTTTGGTGGGACAATCATGGAGGAGACCATTGGGCAATGGAGCCTAACAATTAGGTCTGAAGTATGTTGTAGGAGGTAGGAAATCTGAAGGTTTATGGACAGAGGCAAGGTAGGCACCCTTTCCTCAATCTGGAGGTCTTAGCAGGTTGATCAGCAGACAGTGGGAGACAACCCATCTATTTTCTGCAAGACTTTAAAACAAAATGTTTTTGAAAATGGTTGAACAATGGACCTAACGCATGCAAGATGAATTCTGGCCCATATACACTAATGTTGAAGCATGAAATCAAATACAAAATGAAGTGAGAAATGGGATAAACAGTCACATAAAGAAATTACTTATTGAAGAAAAAGATGGCACTGCAATCTCTTCCATGAAAGGATTAACATTCCTCCTTTGCAATTTTATTCATCTCTGGAAAACTGAAACCTATTACAATGAAGAGCCTCTATTCTCTTGAAAATACAACCCCTCTCCCCTCAGCGGGGAGCCAATTTATAATGTTTCAGACCCCCAAGGCTAATCCTCAAAATAGGACCTGAATCTGTTTACAACCATAATCAAAACACTAACAACTAGAGCGTGCTACTTCTGCCACGGTTTACATATATTTAACAAACATCATGGAGAAAATGTGTGTGCTCGATCAAGATGGCAGCACGATGTTTCTGGTTCTCAGCTCATGGGCCGTGAAAATGACGTCTCGGGATGCTTCTGGTGGCTCATCGATGACTAGGCCTGAACCCTTTGTCTATCTGTCGAGTCAGCAACATCTCTTTTCCCTTGGTGTTCATTTCGTGCTCAAAGGCACCTTTTTGTATGGGCTCAAAGCTGGAAAAGGAGTTTATATCTCTTCTACACTCAACCTTCTTCACAACTTCCCCGTTGCTTCTGGCAGAAACAAGCCCCTACAGTGGCTTGTAATTCTTGTACTCCTCCCCACCTTAGAAAAAGTTGGTGGATGGGGTGCATGAAAGCTATGATGAAGAATTTGGACCCCTAATGCTCCAGTGCGAGAATTCGCTCCCACGGAGAGTTGCTTGTGACTATCGCCACATGTCGAGGCTTTGGAGGAAGCGATTGCATCTGGGGGTTTCGGAGGGACACCCATAGGACGTGAAAGCCCAGGCACCATGCAGCTGGAGGGATGGCTATATGAAAACAGGTGTATTTCTCAAAGTGCTTGACATCCTTTCCCCGATGGTTGGCTCTTGCCTGGTGTGAAAAACCAGGGCGATAGATGAGCATGGAATCAAGCTAACCAACCAATAACACACTTGTACTGACAAGTTTCTCAAACCAGATCGCCATTGCAACTTTCTCAGGATTCTCAGAACCTCCAGGAGAATGATACTTCAAATTTTGCTTCTACACTAGCTCATCCTACGCATATTAGGAGCTCTGAAAGGTGGTGTTTATATAGGATTGGAGAACTGGACACAGGGATGACTCTTCATCATTCTTGCACACTTCATCATCGAGTAGCATGGTGATGGCACGAGCGAGCACATGATCCAAGGGATTCCTTTCCCGCTAGAGATCTAGTCACGCCACCCTATCTACTACAGAATTTCATTATTGCCTATGGAAAAGACTTCATGTGTTACCCTTCTTGGTCGACCATACGCTTCAGGGCATATGGAATGAATGTTTTCTTGTCCTTTCGTTCTTGTGATGACGATATCAAAACAATTCTTTCGCCACGATTTCCCTGCTTCTTGTGGCGATCAGATTCGTTGCTCCACATCTTATATTTTCATGATATCCTTCTGATCTCACACGACGGATATCTGGTTTTGGGCGAGATGGAGCTGCCAAGGGGATGATTTATCCTGTATGTATGTCACAAATGGTGTCTAGGAAAATCAATTAACTGTCGAGAAGGTAGATCGTACGCGAGGGTGTCTTCTCCATGTAGATGTTTTTATAGTTTTTTATGTTGCATAACCCTCATGTTTCTCCATGCACCTGTACCATAGATTTGTTCATATTTGCAATCTAAGCCTTCGATACGCCAAATATTCATACCAACATTCAACACTATCAACCTGCACAGCTTGATTTGGGGAAATCAACATCAACCGTCGATCTCTAAACTACCTTCGTCGGGACCGTTAAACCTTGAGAACTTTAGTATTCTTCCCATCCTTTCTCATATGATCATTTGAGAAACTTCTGATCACGGAATGCTTCTCACCCATCGATCCACCTGATCTCTTGTTTCGACAGTAGATCTTCGCAACCTCTACCACTTTCTGTAGATCGAAATCCTGACTTTGTCTGCGCTAGTTCAATCCGCGGAATCATTCTCAAACGCAGATCTACCTCCTCTCTCATATCATTCATCCGATCTTTTCACCCATTAAATCATTTCGCAATTCGAAAAAAGTTTCTTTCTCTATGCATGTTCTCTGCGCGGAATGATTTGGAGCTCTTGATCTTATCTTGTGCCGATCTCGACCCTCCAACATCACACCCATTCAACAAACTCCGTGAATATCAAAATTAAATCTTTCCTTGCATCTCTGCTCCATAGAATCTCTTTCCATCGTTGATCTTCCTCGTCATGAATCTGAACCATCAAAGCTTAACATACCTTACCCTTATTTCGTTGTTGCATGTTTTAATCTACAGAAAGATATACCACCGTAAATCAAAATCCACTCTCCATCCGATGGCTCCTGATGAAAGAACTTGCTAGCCAGATAACCTGAAAGGTGCTTCCACAAAATTTCATCAAATACGATCATTTTCAAACCTTTCAAGTCCATAATTCAAAAAGTTCAAACATGGTGCTAACAGTTGGCTCCACTAGGGATGTTATCCTCCTAGTGAGGTAGAAAAGAACCCTATAGACTAGGTTCTAACTCCATTGGGTTTCCCCTAATTTTTATCTGAAATCCTCAACCTACTATGAGCTAAATCATAAACTGAACCACGGCTACAAACAAATTCCTGTTAATCTGTAAACTGTCACCTAGCCATACTCTGAAAACTGAAAACAACTGTAACTGCAGACTTTAACCTGTTACTGAACCGCGTTTGAAAATGAAACTAAATTAAAAACTGCTGAAATAAATGCTTGCCGTGTCGAGCTTATTCATACCTACCTATCCTACTTAACTGAGCACAAATGCCCAATCAAGTAAAATCTGACTTCCAATGAAGCCAATCAAGCAATTTATCTAATAATTATGTTTCTTCTTCATGCTTGATTGAAATTAGAACATAGGAATGAAATGGAAAAAGGTTATGATGAAAAGTATGTCCTTTGTTGCACATATATAACCAACTACCCCATCTGAAAAATCTATCCATGTACTCTGCTACTGGATCATAAAAAGCGTGGTAGATTTCAAAATACTCAATCACATGTTTGTCATGACAAGGTTGTCCAAACAGTAACTCCTCTTGCATACTATCAAACTGATCTTCAAAAGAACTTTGAAAGGAACTATCATGACTGTTTTTAAATGATATATTAGCTACTTCATTTAATATTTCTGAATTTATAACTTCATTCTTCTCAAGCACTTCAAAAGAAATGTCATTTTGTTCTTCAACATAATCAAGCAAATAAACCCCTTCTTCTTGAGATGAAATTGACGAATGTGAAAGATTCAAAGAAGCATTTATTTGAGAACCTTCACCTATTTCTTTGTGATCCCATGCCTCATTGCAAACCATGGATCTTTCCATAAGCTGAGATTGACTGCATGATTGTTCATCCTCATCATCTTCTACTTCTAAAAGTGCATGAAATTTTCCATGTCCTCAAATTTATGTTTATGTTTAGAGGCTTTAAGTCTTTGTCTTATCAGTTCAAATGAAGAATAACAAAAAGGTAAACAGTCACCTTCATCATACTCACTATCCTTTCTTTTTTCATCCTTTTGACTTTGGATTACAGTCTGATTTTCTTCACTAACAGACCTTGAAATTACAAAATTTACAGCTGGTTTTTTTTGGTACAACATCCAAGTATTCATCCTCATATTCATCATATATGGGCATACTAAAATCCTTTTTAAAATCACCACTAAGAAAATTTGTAACATGCTGATTGCAATCTTCAGAAAACAAATTAGTAAAACCATCTTCTTTTACATTATTGGGCTGATCATTTTTTTGTTTATGAAGAGAAGGTTCAAGATGCACATAGAATGTTTCTTTTCGTTTATGTGGCTCAACCAATTCTAATTTCCTTTCCATTTTACCACCACTATATTGGTCTGAATTTTTTTTAGACATCTTAAGATTGTCTTCAACCTCCAAACAATCAATAAACATGTGTTGCAATGTGACAGACTTTCTCTCCAAAAGAAGTAATGATAGTTCAGGAGGAAAGGTAGTTGCATAATAAAGTTTAGCCGTGTTTTCAAGAGGTTGGATTTCTTTTGGCATGTTATTGTAGAAGCTTGAAAACCTCCTGTTAAAACTAGACATGGTTTCACCCTCTTATTTCTTCATGGAATAGAACTATGAAAGTATTTGATCTAATGGCCTTATCTTACCCCAAAATTTCAAAATTAAGCTAGACAACTCTTCCCATGTATTGATGGATCCAGGCTGCAAGTGCTTAAACCATTCCTTAACATCTCCTTGCAAAGATTGGGAAAAAACCCTCATGCAAACATCATCATGTTCTACTTCAAAGAGTTCAAGGAAATGCTCAAAGGCTTGTAAATGTTTTTCAGCTGTAAGGTTCTTGGATTCTCCATCAAACTTAGCCTAGGTACTTGTAGTGCTTTGTAGGGAAATCATGAAGAATAAGAGGTAAGTGAAGTGGTATGTACCGGCTTGGGATATTGGAAGAAACAGAGCTATGTGGAATGGATATATTATCAACTGTGGTTTCATGAGGCTCACAAGGGTGATATTTAATGTCATGTGGCTTGAATGAAGGATCTTGATCAAAATCAAATATACGGGATGATCAAATACTTTCAGTTTGTAAAGAAGGATATACAAGAGTAAATTCATGGTTTCGTTTTGAGTGCAATGAACAATGGAAAACTGTCTTGACAAGCTTAGGAAAAGATATGAAAAAATTTACAAAAAAGGATAAGACATCTTGGAGGAAACTGAAACTTTAGTACCTTATCTTTTCACCATGCATTTCCATGTTTTTACAACAAGCTCATTTCCACAGTAGAGTCTGTCGGTTCTCTTCGAAAACTTTATCTCTGGATCATGCCACCAGTGGAGTCACTGAAATTTAGATTCTTTAAGAATGGAGTCACTAGGTGAAAGATGCACAACCTTGCTGATGTCTGACTGATATTCACCATCAACAATCAAATCTAAAACTATGTCGTTCATACCCAGGGAAAGATTTGAACCCTCGTCCTCGGCAACGGTGCCAGTTTGTTATCACTCAGAATGTACCCAGGTTGTGGGAAGGTAGATCCCGAGGTAACATTAGAACCACTTTAGACTATATTTCTAACCTAACACAACCAGAGAGGGATCTCTCACTATTTACACTGTTTTCATACTCAAGATATTCAATCAAAGATAGACAGAAGGTCAGATTTCTGAATAGAACAAGTTTGTTTTTATAAAGTTTGGTGGGACAATCATGGAGAAGACCATTAGGAAATGGAGTCAACAATTAGGTCTGAAGTATGTTGCAGGAGGTAGGAAATCTGAAGGTTTATGGGCAGAGGCAAGGTAGGCACCCTTTCCTCAATCTAGAGGTATTAGCAAGTTGATTAGCAGATAGTGGGAGACACCCCATCAAGCAGAGCACCTAACCAGGGTGAATTCTGCAAGACTTTAGAAGAAAATGCTTGAGCAATGGACCTAAATCATGCAAGATGAATTATGGGCCAGATACACTAATTCTCAAGCATGAAAGCAAATACAAAATGGAGTGATAAATAGGATAAACAGTCACATAAAGAAATTACTTATTAAAGAAAAAGATGGCACAGGAATCTCTGCCATGAATGGTTTAACATTCCTCCTATGCAATTTTATTCATATTTGGAAAATTGAAACCTATTACAATGAAGATCCTCTATGCTCTTGAAAATCCAACCCCTCTCCCCTTAGCGGGGAGCCAATTTATAACGTTTCATACCCCCGAGGCTAATCCTTGAAATAGGACCTGAAACTGTTTACAGTCATAATCAAAACACTAATAACTAGAGCATGGTACTTCTGCCACGGTTTACATATATTTAACAAACATAATGGAGAAAATGTGTGTGCTCGGTCTGGATGGCAGCACGATGTTTCTGGTTCTAAGCTCGCGGGTCATGAAAACAACGTCTCACGATGCTTCTGGTGGCTCATCGCTGACTAGGCCCAAACCCTTTGTCTGTCTGTCGAATCAACAACGTGTATTTTCCCTTGGTGTTCATTACGTGCTCAAAGGAACCTTTTTGTATGGGCTCAAAGCTGGAAAAGGAGTTTATATCTCTTCTGCACTCAGCCTTCTTCACAGCTTCTCCCTTGCTTCTGGTAGAAACAAGCCCCTACAATGGCTTGTCATTCTTGTACTCCTCACCACCTCATAAAAAGTTGGTGGATGAGGGGCATGAAAGCTATGATGAAGAATTTGGACCCCTAATGCTCCAGTATGAACATTCTCTCCCATGAAGCACTGCTAGCGACTATCGTCATGTGCCGAGGCTTTGGAGGCAGCCATTGCATCCGAGGGTTCCGGAGGGACACCCATGGGATGTGAGAGCCCTGGCACTGCGTAACTGGAGGGATGGCTATCTGAAAACAAGTGTATTTCTCAAAGTGCTTGACGTCCTTTCCCCAATGGTTGGTGCTTCCCTAGTGTGAAAAACTAGGGAGATAGATGAGCGTGGAATCAAGCTCACCAATCAAAAACACACCTACATTGACAAGTTTCTCAAACCAAATCACCATTGCAAATTTATTAGGATTCTTAGAACCTCCAGCAGAATGATACTTTGAATTTTGCTTCTACACTAGCTCATCCTACGCATATTAGGGGCTCTGAAAGGTGGTGTTTATATAGGATTGGAGAACTGGACACGGGGATGACCTGTCACCATTCTCGCACACTTCATCATCGAGTAGCATGGTGATGGAATGAGCAAGCACATGAGCCAATGGATTCCTTTCCAGCTAGAGATCTAGTCACGTCGCCCCATCTGCTACGACATTTCATTATTGGATGCGGAAAATACTTTGGGTGTTACCCTGCCTGGTTGACCATACGCTTCAGGGCATATGGACTAGACGTTTTCTTTCCCTTTCATTCCTATGACGATGATATCAAAATAATTCTTTCGTCGTGTTTTCCCTGCTTCGTGTGGCGATCAGATTCACTGCTCCACATCTTAGATTTTCACGATATCCTTCTGATCTCACATGCCAACCACACAATGGATATATGGTTTTGGGAGAGATGGAGCTATCGTAGGGATGATTTATCCTGTAGCTATGTCACAAATGGCATCAGGAAAAATCAATTAATTGTCGGGAAGGCAGATCGTACATGAGGGCGTCTTCTCCACGTAGATGTTTTTATAGTTTTTTATGTTGCATAACCCTCGTGTTTCTCCATGCACCTGTACCATAGATTTGTTCATCTTTGCAATCTAATCCTTCTATACACCAAATATTCATACCAACACTCAACACTATCAACCTGCATAGCTTGATTTGGGGAAATGAACATCAACCGTCAATCTCTAAACTACCTTCATCGGGGCCATTCAACCTTGATAACTTTAGTATTCTACCCATCCTTTCTCATCTGATCATTCAAACAACTTCTGATCGTGGAATGCTTCTCACCCGTCGATCCACCCGATCTCTTGTTTCGACCGTAGATCTTCGCATCTCCTACCACTTTCCGTGGATCAAAATCCTGGCTTTTTCCACGCTAGTTCAATCCACGGAATCATTCTGGACCGCAGATATACCTCCTCTCTTATATCCACCATCCAATATTTTCACCCGTTAAATCATTGCGCAATTCGAAAAAATTTCTTTCTCCGGGCATGTTCACCGCGCTGAATGATTTGGAGCCGTTGATCTTATATTGTGTCGATCTTGACCCTCCAACATCACACCCATTTAACGGACTCTGTGAATCTCAAAATTAAATATTTCCTCGCATTTCCGCTCCGTGGAATCTCTTTCTGTCGTTGATCTTCCTCATCATGAATCTGGACCATCGAAGCTTAACATACCTTACCCTTATTACGCTACTGCATGTTTCAATCTACAGAAAGATCTATCACTGTAGATCAAAATCCACTCTCCATCCGATGGCTCCTGATGAAAGAACTTGATAGCCAGATAACCTGAAAGGCGCTTCCACAAAATTTCATCAAATAGGATCATTTTCAAACCTTTCAAGTCCATAATTCAAAATTTTCAAGCATGGTGCTCACACATGTGATTGGATGCTCATGAATCAATCAAGTAAGCCTTTGATTGAGTGAATCCTTCCTTCAAGGCATGGCACCTCTCATGTTCTTTTGTCTGGTTACTAGTTTCAAAATTCTTTGCACCTTGAGGAAAGGAAATGTTGCTATATTCAAGGAGCTTAGACAACTAGTAAATGGTCTTCTTTATGCACCGACTCTCTGCATGAAAGCCTCTCATACAGTAGGAGCATTTAAGTTTCTCAAATTTCTTGTTCTTGTTCTTATTGGAACCTGAGGCTCCATTAGAAGGGTTATGCTTCTCTTTTAGCTTCGAATCAGAATTTTTATTCTCCTTCCCTCTTTGGTTCCATTTTTCTTGTGCATTCCCAAAGTCTCCAGCTAAGAGGGCTTGATTCTTGGAGGCATTGAGCACTCCCATCTTAATCAATTTGTCTTGCTCCTGGATTAATGACTATGAAAATGCATCTAGAGAAGGAATTTTCCAGTTTGGGATGGATAATATTCCGGACTGGAATGTAGATAGAAAGACTGAGAATTCTGAGCCAAGCTTGCTCATCCTTCCTCTCTATCCCACATTACTTTCATTGCAATACTAGGGATTTGTATTTCGAGAAGAACTATTGAGTTTTCTCAAAGTTGCTGGGTTGGAGTGCAATGAGATCATTCTCCATAATATGGCCTCTTAGCTCATCTTGTTTGCCAAACAAAGATTCAAGCTTGTCCCATACTTCCTTCAAAGTTCTGAGTCCCTCAAGGTGGAACAACAACTCCCTGGAGATGTGGATGCACATGAAGTTGAAGGCTTCATTTAGCCTATTCAAAAAATTGGTTTTCTCAACATACTGTTGGGGCTCAACTTATCTTCCCATTGTCATCCTATACAAGCCTTTTTTGCACAAGGCTATCTGCATATCTTCCCTCCAATTAATGTAATTGAAGGGTGTAAGGATCTTGGGTGAAAGAGCAGTTGAATTCTCCATTTCACTCTATGATGATCAACAAATCTACCATAGGCACCTGCAAAAAACTTCAATTCACAAACATTTTTCAGTTCAAACCTCTCCACCTCGACATGAGCAGTTTTTTCTGAGTCCATCACACCTGGATAGACTTATTTGGACAGAATCCATACGGAGCAATGCTAATATTCTAAGAATTAAGTGGAAACTCAACTGCTTTTGGTGCAAGCATGGAGGTTTGTGAGGTTTGTTGTTGGCCTGAACAGAGGCTCTTATACCATGTTAAATTCTATGAAGCATAGGATCATCAGCGTATTCCATCATTAGGTAGATATGTGTATTATGTTTCATTTATAGATGATTTATCAAGGAACAAAATGAATTTATTTCCTTCGAAAGAAATCTGAAGTATTTTCTAAGTTTAAATGATTTAAGGCTCTTGTAGAGAACTAGACAGAAAAGAAAACAAAGGTGTTGAGGACAGATAATGGTGGAGAGTTCTATGGTAATGAATTTGGGGAATTCTATAAAAGGTGCGGTATAGAAAGGTATACGACTACTCCATACACACCTCAACAGAACATAGTTGTTGAAAGGATGAATAGGACATTGATGGGAAAGGAAAGGAGCATGCTAAGCAGTGTTGGGATATGAAAACAATTCTAGGTAGAGGCAATGGAGACAGCATGTTACTTGGTAAATCGGTCACCCACATCACCATAGGTTTAAAAAACATAATGGACTGGTAAGAAACCCTCTATTAAGCATCTAAATTTTTTTAGATGTGATGCTTATGTACATGTTCCAAAGGAGAAAAAGAACAAGTTGGATAACAAAGATGAAAAATATATCTTTATTGGCTATAAAGACAACATGAAAGGTTATAAGCTTTGGAACCCTATAACTAAGAAGACTGTTTACAATCGAGATGTTATGTTTAGAGAGGTCAAAGAAGTCCCTAGCCAGGGACTTACTCCAATGGAAAATGGACTAGAGAAGATAGAGTTTGAGTTAAAAGGAGATGAATATGATTCAATAGAAGAACCTAAATAAGAAGAAGAAGAATCTCATACCCCAGTTTTAAAGAGACCATCTCGAGAAAGAAGGCAACCAAAAAGGTATTCCCCTCCTAATTTTCGCTCTCATTTTTCTTTGCCTATTACATATGATGATCCTAGAAATGTGAAGGAAGTTATTGATTTCAGAGGATAGCGATCTCTAGAAGAACGCCATGGTTGAATTAATGGATTCCTTGGAAAAAAATGAATCTTGGGATCTAGTTGAGTTAATTGTTGGAAGAAAAACCATTGGCGACAAATGGTTGTTTAAAAATAAGTTAAATGCAGAAGGTAAAGTGGAGAAGTACAAAGCCCAGTTGGTAGCAAAGGGATATTCTCAGGTAGAGGGCATCAATTTTGGTGAAATATATTCACCAATTGCAAAATTAACTTTTATTATATTTCTTATTGTTATTGTAGCTGCTTTTGACCTTGAAGTAGAGAAGATGGATGTGAAACAACGTTCTTACATGGGGATATGGGAGAAGAAATCTACATGAATCAACCATAAGGGTTCACAGTAAAAGAAAAGAAAGAGTTGGGATGTAAACTAAAAAAGTCCCTTTATGGTCTAAAGCAATCTCCAAGGATGTGGTACCAAAAGTTTGACACATACGTGCTTGGATTGGGGTTTGTGAGAAGCAAGGATGATCATTATGTATACTCCAAACAGGTTGGTGACCACTTCATTAACATAAAAAAGTATATTAATGACATGTTGTTGATTGGAAACAACAAATATGTCATAAAGGAGGTGAAGTATCAGCTGTCCTCCAAATTTGACATGAAGGGTATCGGTGCTGCAAAATTTATTTTGGGAATGGAGATAAGAAGAGATCGTACAAACATGAAGATATGGTTAAGTCAAATAAAATATATTTAGACACTACTATAGAAATTTAACGTGCAGGAAAATAAGTCGATCAAGGCCCCTATTCATGTAGGTGTAAAGGTATCTATAGAGAAGTGTCCCAAGAAATAGGAAGAGAAATAAGATATGTCACGAGTTCCATATGACAATGCAGTTGGAAGTTTGATGTATGTAATGGTTTGTACCACACTAGACATTGCTCATGTAGTGGAAGTTTTGAGCATCTATATGAAAAAACCAAGGAAAGAGCTTTTGATAGCTGTGAAGAGGATCTTCAGATATTTATGTGGAACCATAGATTATGCAATATGTTACCAAGGAATACCTGGACCAGACAGAGTAATAGATGCATTTGTATTTGTTGATGCAGGATGGAATATCTACAAGTGTGTATGTATTTCACCTATTTGGGAGCTATCAGTTGGATGACAAAGAGACAAGATCTAGTTGCACTCTCAACTACAAAAGATGAATACGCGACAACCACACATACCAGCAAAGAAGCAGTATGGTTGAAAAGACTATGTTCAAGTGTGGGTTTTGTACAGAAATATGTAAGGTTAGATTGCGATAACCAAAGTGCACTATTCCTGGCAAAGAACCTTTCTTATCATGCTAAGACAAAGCATATTGATTTGCAATATCACTTTGTGAGGGATATGGTTGAAGATAAGAAGGTGTTGCTGGAAAAGGTTGACACCTTAGAAATTGTTGCAGACTCATTAACAAAGTATGTCGGTACAGAGAAGTTCTCTTGGTGTAGAGAATCTATGGGCATTGGTGCTCTAAACCTATGACCCTATGAGTATATGACTCATTGTTATGCAAAGAAAACAACAAGAGGGATAATGTTGGGTTACACAGGGTAATTTTTAAGGATTCTAATATTATACTTCAGTATAGTATTCTAAGCCATTGTTTTGGATTGAAAAAAACATGTTTATTGATAGTTAGGTGAATATTAAATATGAAACATAAAATTAACAATTAAATGTGTAAGTTTTGGTGAATATTATGATAAAAAACATATTTTATGTAAATATAGGCGATATTAAACACTAAAAATGACCAAATAACGAATTTATTTTTTGAAAAAACCTAAAAAATAGCCAATTGGCGAAATTTCACCCCTAAAAATTACCTTGGTTGGGTATGTGTTATATTATTTGCATGTTTTTTTAGGGGAGGGTGTGCTTATCGGCAACACGCCTGATGATCCCTCCAACACCTTCACAAAACAGGCAGGTAGGTTGTTTCCTAACGACCATTTTTTACGCGAGTGCAACAAGCACCAAATTTTTTGGGGTTGTTTTCGGTTGTTTTGAGTAATTTTCTTAAAATATGTAATTTAATCTCGTTAAGAAATTGGAGTCTATTTTCTAATTCGAGTTAACGGATTAGGTTATTTGATGTTGCAGAAGACCTATATTTTGTATTGTCAAGGATTCATAATGATAATGAGAAAATAGGAGGTGTGGCTCCAAGAAATGTTAGTTTTCTTGGTTAAGGGTTTCTAGGGTAAATATATGTTTCTTATGTGTGAATGTTGTGGCGCAATCTATGTTTTGCTTCAAAGAATCTGTATGCTTTGCTTCTCTTGACAAGTTTAAAACTTACATAAGGATCATATAATAAATAATATTAATAAGCTAATAATATTACAAATTATAATAAAGTACTAATCATAATCATAATCAATTGTGTTTGTTGCAAATATTTATATATCGATTACTCAATCATTGAAGTTATCAAAGAAAAATAGTGAAAATATTGGAGATAAGATATTTATGTAATCAAAACACCCAAGTTCTGTTTATTTTTGTATGCTCATTAATTGGTTGACCCTAACATTAGTTGAGTCCTTTCATTAAAATATAAATTGTCAAGAAATAGTAATTGTAATACATTTAACTTCACAAAATAACAATATGAAACCATCATGACTTGGAGGTATTGCTTGGCTAAGTAAAGGACGGTGAGCTCCAAGAAGTGAGGTGGGAGGTCCAACGAAGTTTTTAGTAGGCCATTTCAGCTTGGTATATTTCTATGGTAATGGGGAAATTTGACTATTGGGGAAATTCTGATTCCAATAATTCAAGGTGAATTGCCTGATTCTACAAGTATGGATTGTAAACCTGATCAATGCTTTCCAAAAACATAAGCTATTCCTTCAGTGCTAGTTAAGTTTGCAAATATTAGGGAAAAAATTCAGTTTATGACGGATCATGCTTTGATTGGAAAATTCATTGGGTTACAACCATCGGAGAAAGCTTTGCTTTAGTGGATTAACTCAACATGGAAACCTAAAGGTCATTATGATTTACATTTAGGATCGAAGGGGTTTTTTACTGTTTCTTTTATCAGTCAAGAAGATCAGAATCAGATTATCGATGGTGGTCCATATTTCTATTATTCTATGGGTCTTTTCCTTCGTCCTTGGAAAGAGAAATTATGTCCGGAAAAGGAAGATATGTGCATTGCTCCTATCTGGATCAGTTTATATTCGCTCCCTCAGGAATATTGGGATGCTGAAATCTTAGAAGAATTGGGTAACTGTTTGGGTCCCTTTATCAAAATTTTGAAGCAAACTAAATCTCAGAGATATACCGCCTTTGCTCATATTTGTATCTACATGGATCTATCCAAGGCACTTCCGGAGGCTATCAGGCTGCTCTGGGACGATGATGAAGGGCTTCAAAATTTGGACTATGAACAGGTTCCCTTTAGATGTCGTCGGTGCCATGAGTATGGTCACTTATTTAGGGAATGTCCTTTGAATCATCCCAAACCGCTGGTTAATAAGGTTTTGAATCCAGCAGATCCTGGGTTTTCTAAAGTATCTTCTCGCAAACGAGGAAATAAAAAACAAGATCCTCAAGACTTTTCCAAGAAGATAAATAGTACTAATTCCTTTGAAAATTTGAGTAAACAGGCAGGACAGTCGGTGGATTCAAGAAGTCCTTAGGGTAATTTTTCCAAATCAGATATTGGTCAACCATCAAGACTTCCCTCATGTCTAAGTTTAGCCCAGGATCTTCATATTGGAAATTTGCAACAAGCAGCTAGACCAGAAGTTGAAGTAATGGATACTTCCCTATAACTTGATTTCTTGGAGGAATCAGAAGAAATGGATATAGGTGACTTAGATCTTGAAGGAATTTAAAAATCCTGTTCAGATAAAGTTAAAGGCTATGTTCCTGAAGAACAGGTTAGTATTTTAAAAGAGGCCATTCTTAAAGCTAAATTCTGAAAATATCTAGGCATTAATTCAGGTTCTTTTAAAAAAACAAAAAATATGGTGAAGACAATGGCAAGAAACTGGGACGCAAATCCAATAAACATAGAGTAGCAGATGTAGGAAGTCGGTTGGTTGATTCGGGTCAATATCTGACAATTAGAGCTGCTCTTGGTCTTTAAATTTGTTTTTAATGAAACTCCTTTCCTGGAATACTTGAAGCATTAATAGCCTGAGAAAAATGAAAATTCTCTTCCAGAAGATTAAGAGATATAATCCTGCTATTGTTTTTTTACAAGAAACCAAATGCCAGGCTAATTTTATTCAAGAACACAGGAGCAAAACCTGGGCATGTTGTGAGAGTATGGGTTTTGATTCTGAAGGTTTAGGTATTTTATGGGATCTGTCCCGGGTTTCCCTTTCTGATTTTCAAGGAACCCGTAATTCTATCTCTGCCATTTTTAAAGTGGTCGGTTTTCCTATCTCGGGTTAACTTACGAATGTTTAAGGTCCTCAACATTCGAGTGACAAGTGTAGTTTTTTAAAAACCCTCTCCAATTTGAAAACATGTATGCCTTTTGAGCATTGGGTGGTCGGAGGTGATTTTAATCTTATCACTTCTCTGGAAGAAAAAAAAGGTGCTAGGCATTTTCTGGAGGAGGAATGTAATATTTTCCGTGAGACTATTGAAGATCTGGGTCTTGTTGATATTACTCCAGGGGTTGGGTGGTTTACTTGGAATAATAAACAAACAGGGGATCGTCATATTGCTTCTAGACTGGACCGTTTTCTTGTTTCTGAACTAGTCATTAATTTAGGATGTGAAATTCATAGTTTGATCCTATTTGGCTGAGGGTCTGACCACTGGCCAATCGAGCTTTTATGGAGTGGTCTGAGGTCTCAATTCAAAAATCCCTTTCGTTTTGAGCAATTTTGGATGGTTAATCCTGACTTCAATGAAAAATTTAAAACTTGGTGGGTTGAATTGCATTCAAATCAGGTGGCTAATATGTGGTCTTTTCAACAAAACCTGAAGGCTTTGAAATCTAAAATCAAGAAATGGAATAAGGAAGAGTTTGGGAATATTTTTTGAGAAAAAAGCAGATTGGAGATTCATCTTCAGGAGATTCAGTCCATTGGGATTAATGAAGGATATTCCTTAGCTATACTTGAGGAGGAACAGTTGGTGGAAAAACAACTTGAAGAACAGGAAAAACAAGAGGAACTCCTTTGGTGTCAGAAACCTCGTATCAAGTGGCTTCGTGAGGGAGAAAAGAACACCAAATTCTTTCATCATTCTCTCATCCAATCTAGGTTTCAGAACAAAATTTACTCCCTTAAAAATGAAGCAGGAAACCTTTTGGAAGGTAGGGAGGAAATTGAGGATTTACTTAACTTTCATTTTTCAGATATTTTATCTGATCCTTGAATGGATCGTTCTTCTGAAATTGAATTCATTACTAGCCGAATTCCCTCCTTCGTTTCAAGGAAACAGAACCAAATGTTAATGAACTCCATCTCTCTCCAAGAAGTCTTGGAGGCTGCCTTTCATATGAAGGAAGGTACCTCTCCTGGCCCTGATGGTTTTACTATTAATTTTTTTCATCACTTATGGGAGATGATTAAAATTGATGTTTAGAATATTGTAGAGAAATCTCGATTATCTAGGAGTATTATTCTAGCATTAAATGTTACTTTTCTAACTCTGATTCCTAAAAGTGAGGGTGTTGATTCTCCTAATAAATTCCGTCCTATCAGCCTTTGTAATGTGATTTATAAGATTATTACCAAGGTAATTTCTAATCATTTAAAACCTATTTTTCCTTCTCTAATCTCTCTGAAACAATCAGGGTTTGTGGAGGGGCATCAGGTTTCAGATGGGATTATTCTTGTTCATGAATTCTTACGTTCCATCAAATATAAAAATTTGTCGGGTATGTTGGTTAAGCTTGACATTGCCAAATCTTATGATAAACTCAACTAGCAATTTATTAGGAAAATGCTGGTTGCATTCGATTTCAATATGGCCTGGGTTAACTGGTTTATGAAGTTGATATCATCAAAAAAAATTTCAATTTTAGTTAATGGGGTTCCTCCAGGCATCATAAATCCAACTTGTGGTATCCATCAAGGGGATCCTTTATCTCCTTTTCTATTTATTCTAATGGCTGAAGGTCTAGGTCATTCTATTTCTGCTTCAAAGGAGGCCAATTCTATAAGAGGCTTACGTGGTACTCCCGATGGGGCTAGCCATTCTCACCAACAATTTGTTGATGACACTATGCTTATGGAATATCCCTATGTCCAGGAAGCTTCTAGCTTTCGCAAGTGCTTGGATCAGTTTGGCAGTGCCTCTGGTTTGGAATTCAATGCGCAAAAATCCCAGGTTTTTTTCTTTAACACTCCTAGTATTACTCGTCGTAATATTCTTCGTATCTTAGGTTTTTCTGAGGGTTTTCTTCCAACTACTTTTTTGGGCACTCCTCTTATAAATACTCAGTCGAAGAAGAGTTCCTAGATTGAACTAGTGGATAAAGTTAAGAAGCAGTTGAGTAATTGGACTTTGAAATCTTTGAATTTGACGAGCCGTTTGGTTCTTGTCAAATTAATGCTTCAAGCTTTGCCTACTTATATGTTCTCAACTATGTTGGTGCCTAAATCTATTCTTCAGGATTTGAAGAATATCCAAAGGAAGTTCCTGTGGAGTGGTGCTCAAGATCCTCATAAATGGGCTCTAGTTAATTGGGTACTGTCTGCAAACCTAAATCTCAGGGAGGTTTAGGGCTTAGAGATCTTGAAAAAGCAGGTTTAATAGCGGGAGCTAAGCTTTGGTGGCACTGGCTAACTCATTCCCAGGAACCTTGGGCTAAATTATGGGTAGCCAAATATGCCCCCCACTGGGATTGTCGAGAATTAATTAGGTTTTTTGAAGAAAACATTGGTTCTCACATATGGAAAATGGCTTGGGAAGGTCATAGCCTAATTCAACAGCATGGTTTCTAGGAAATTTGTGATGGCCAAACTACTCGCTTTTGGGAGGATGCTTGGCAACAACTTCCTCCGTTAGAACGATCGAGGCATCGTCCAAAGCTCCAAGAAGCTTGTATCACTAAAGGTTTAGTAAAAGTAGCTGACCTTTGGGGGTTTCAGTGTCCTGGTTCTTTCTCTCGGTCTTGGGTCAATCAAAGTTGGTTGGAATGCCTAGGTCCTTCCTAGGAGTGTTCCTGGCTAAAGGAAGAGCTTAGTATGCGATGTATTCACGGACAGGAATGAAATGACAAGCTTCGATGGGGTTATGGTCTGCAAGGGGTATTTTCTCTCAAAGAAGCCTATAACCTTCTCTTTCGGACCTCTGAAAACCCTGCGGTTTCATCTTGGAGTACTCTTTGGGGGGGTGATTATGGCCAAAAATCACTATTTTTTGTTGGCTTGTTATGCATAAAATAATTTTAACCGGGGATAATTTTAAAATACGATGGCCGTATGGACCTTACCAGTGCCCTCTATGCAAGAAAGATGAGGAAACATCTTTACATCTTCTGGACGACTGCCCATTTTTGGCAGCTCTTTGGGATCATGGTGCGGTATTGTTTCGTCGTTATGATCGAATTAGTCAGAACCCAGTGGGAACCTTGCTTTATTTGCCTAAGAATCCATTCCAGAATCAAATCTTGAACCAACTTTGGGAAAATTTTCCCAATTTTTTTATTTGGTCTATTTGGAATGAACAAAATGCCAAAAAATTTCACTCAAAGATCTCGTCTCTCTTCAATGTCCGGCAATGTATGAATTCCAAATTGAAGGAAACCATCTCTCTGACTAATAGGGACAAAAAAGACTTAGAGTTAGTAGGGACGAAAAGGCATATTCTAGCATATTGGGGTATGGATAATTTTGAAACTTCTATTGAGCTTCACCAGAAAATTCGTTCGTTTAATCCAAGATCGGATTGTTGGAGTCCTCCTCAAATTGGTTTTCTGAAGCTAAACTTTGACGAAGCTTCTAAGGGTAATCCTGGAAAGGAGGGATATGGCTTTATTCTTCGTAATTACAGAGGTAAAATGCTTGGTTATGGTTATGGTTTCCTGGGTATTGACTCCAACAATGCAGCAGAGATTGAAGGATTGATTCAAGAGTTAGAATGGGTCTTGGAAAATTTTCATGAACATAATGGCTCTCAAATTTCTAAGGTTTCATCTTCCTAGTGCATGGAAAGTCGAATCGCAGCTCTATGAACAGGTCTCATTTAGGGGAAAGCTGTCAGTTTTTCACATGTTCGTCGGAAAGGGTAACAAGATGGCAGATTACCTGGATAACATGGGGGTTGGTATGTGTCAACCTTTTAGAGCTTGATATTGGCATCTGCTTTTAGACATGACCGCTCGATCCCAGTGTCAAGATCTTATCTCTAGCAACTGTAATAGCGTCCAGATGGAAGGTCGGAATAATTATTAATATAGGCATATATTCTCTCTAAGCACGTGGCTCTTGATAGGTGTAATCTTTGATTTATAATTTTGACCAGATGCATGTTTTAAATATGATGGTTTGGGCATATTTTTTCATATACTTGACAGATGCTGGTACGCATTTTGTACTGTGCTCTAAGGATCAGGTGAAAGGTATTAATGGTGAGTCTGCTCTAAAGACTTGTGTGAGGGATTGTGTAGTTAATTTGTTGATCGTGTCCATCATGTCACACTCCAATATGAGGTTATATATTCTGGTGGAGGGTGGCGAACCTCTCATCAACTACTTATCGGGTGTTCTGGTGCGTTATTACTGTCATTGTTTTATTAATGGATCAACTGGTAATCTCTAGTTTATCAAGATGAGTGATAAAGGAAAGGGGGAAATGGAGAATTCTTTATCATACTCTCCCAAGGCGGCATCCCTTCCGGAACGTCAGGCTTTATGGGAGTCTCGAATGTTTGAATTGGAACTTCCCCAGGACATCCAGAATTGCATTACTGAAACTGAACGTCGTCTTTGGGATGAACTTGACTCTCAAAAATTGAAAGAGGAATCTAAGAAGGTGCAGGAGTGGATTTTGGACCCTGGCCATACCGTGGGTCACACGAGTCTTTATGAAAATTCGGTTGCATTGTTCTGGGTAATGAAAAACTTGGTGGGTAGAGCTGAGTGGGATCGCCAGTCTCCTGATTTGGGCAATCCTTCCCCCAAGTCTTGACAAATTGCTATCTCTACGTAGATTCAATATGTGGAGGCTTTTGTTTAGTGGGTTGAAGATAAAGTTGATTCCCTGGTTGCTTGCTTGGGTTTTCAATTTCCTGCTCCTTCGATTTCTGGTGCAGCAAACGAGTTTTTCCTGGTTCCTCTCAAAAATTTGGTCAGGATTTATCTTATATTATGTTATAGTTTGAAGTTTGGGGTCGCTATCCCTTTGATTCTGGTTCTTTTTTGAGGTTTCTAATTATCTTGATGGTGTTTCTTCTCTTGCTTGGTGATATGTCTTATCTGCATAACTATGGTCTGTTCTTAGGGACAGTGCCTTTTGCGACTTTATCGGTGTTATCAGATATAGTGATCTCCTATTTTGGTTTGTATAGTCCAGCTTATGATGAGCCTGGAGCTTGGATTTGTAATGTTTGTTAGCGTTTTTTGATAATCTAGATTATCTCAAGCTATTGAATGATGCCTAAATGATTTGGCGCTGGCACGAAATATGAGCCTTCAGGGTTTCTAAAAATAATTTGGGATTGAGTCTGTGGGTTTTGATTGTAATCTTGGGGGCTATTTTGGCATTGACTGAGCTGAAAAAATGTTGGTCACTTCTCTTTAAGAATTGAGTCTGTGGGCTGGGAAGTAAGGAAGAATTGTGTCTGTGGGTTGGGAAGTAAGGAAAAATTGTGTCTGTGGGCTGGGAAGTAAGGAAGTATGGAGTTAGGGAGGTCTAGTATTATTATTACCTTTCTACATCAAATCTGTTAAAGATGGAAAAAGTTGATTTTGTACCTTGTAATTGGTTTTAAAAGGCTTTACTTCTTTTTTAATGTGATTATTGTACTTACAAAAAAAAACAATATGAACCCATCATATTATATAAATGTATTAAAAAACCACTAAGAGTGCAATGAATATTGCTTGACAAAACTCTTCTCTTAATTATACTTGACCACCCACAATTACTTCACCACTTACATTTACAATCATCCTCTTTTTAACCTAGTGCAACAATTTTGGCATATACATTTTCAAAAACCTTGTTTACCCTGGGTGTACATGGAATAACAAACCACCAAATTTTGTTAAAGATATTACGATGGAAGAAAACATGGTCACGTTGTTCTAGAAGCACAAATGGTTCAACCTAAGATGCTAGCATTTCTCTATGTATGTCAATAAAATATATTTCACTATAGAGGCCAAAACTAACAATTCTCCTTCCAGAAAAGAGGTCACATTAATTACATTTAAAAATCATTCATTTAACATGTAATGCCCCAAAATTTCATAAAAAAATTTAAAATATTTCTTGCAACAAATAATGTTTGCAATCGTCGCTTAAGAGAGTAACTTAATTGCTAACAGTTAACATACTAAGGTCTAATCTAGATACTAAAACAAATTCATTTATCAATTTCGATAATTTACATTCTTCACTAACTGCATTCCAAATTTAGTGTTGAAAGATTGATTTAGTAAGTAAATGATCTAAAGTAGTATGAGCTGAAAACAATTGTTTGTTTACTATGTACTAAAGTTTATCTCCTGCTTAAATGAAGGAATCTTCAATTCATGCCCGAGGTTTACTTAGCTCTTGAAGCTACTGCAGTGAAATGATGATTCTTGTTACAAGTCTTTTTACAGGTAACTTTTATTTCTAGTTTCAGGCTCAAGAATTTAAATTCGTCAACAGTAAAATCAAAGCTAGGGTAATTGTTTAATTTAAAGTTTTTGACTAGAGAAGGTACTGCATGACTCATTATTTTTGTATAATGTTATTATAAACTCTGTTTGTTTGCTATAAAGCCGGAGTCTAAACTTGTTATGTTCGTCAGTCAAGGCTAGTTAAAATCTAAAACCTCTTGTTTAGGCTTGTAGATGGTATTAATGCTTTGTTTTATGTGGTGGAATGTTCATTACCTAAAGAACAATATAAACCAAAAACCTTTGCATAACTAATACTCACTATATGATATTTATATACTAAGTATAACCCTATCTATGCAAAACTAAACTATACTACCTTTACGAAACTATGTTAAAGCATCTCTAAAATTTAAAATCTTGTGCTTATAAGTTTTTAACCGAAATAAATACTAAAAAAGGTTATGAATAACCTTTTGCAGGCTTCACCCAAGCTCTCGAACTATAGAACAATACCCACAAAATTAAAATGGAGGTGGAAACCACGTGGCTAATGTGTGGTGGATAGGGTTTATGCGTTGTAAAACCCTACTACAAAGCCGATCCAACCCTAATTTCTCGCATTGTTTACCCAACCTCTCACTGCTGTGAGTAGTGCTGCCAGGCTCATGGCCTCATGAGCCTTTGATGCCATTGTTTGGCTCTGTGGTTGACGGCCTTTGATATCAATGAACAACTCTGTAAGTGACTTAACCAGTGTATTAACTAGGTTGAATTCTCTGATTGATAGCTGTGTGGTCTCTGGTTCTAAACTCACAGCTTACTTTGTGGATTTCGCTGACAATGTGGAGATTTGGTTTCGCCGTAACTTTTACTGTGGCTTTCTCGTTCTCGTCGAGGTTTTCTAGAGTGGATCTCCTACCTAGTTTCTAGGGTATGAATTTTTTTTCTTTGCCGGGGTTGTTGTGTGTTAGTTTTTCAACATTAATCTAGCATATCATTAGGATCTTTAAACTGAGAGAACAAAAAGCACAGTAATCAAACACAGGAGACAATGAACACAGTTTTTTTCCTTGGGGAAACCATAAATGGAGAAAACCTCACAACTCCCTATGAGATAGAATCAATACCAAAGTGAAACCCAAAAATAGTAAGACAATCTCCCGACAGCAGTAAGTTGTTTCCTCTTGCCCCAGTGTCTTTCTCTTCCTCAACAATGCGCTACACTTGAGTGTGTATGAGATGTGTGATAAATAGAGAGTCCAGCTCTCTATTTATACTAATCCCCACATGACTAAAACCCTACTAGGGCCAACCTCACTAAGAGATTCTAATAACCTTAGTGCCCCGGAACTACGGGGACTTTAACCCTTAGAAAATAGGAGGGTTACCCACAATGACTTGACATGACTTGTTTACATTATTGATTCTCCCGATCGGAACATTGAGGCATGACATGACACAAGAACATCTCGGAATAAACATCGGCTTACAATAGATGAGAAATACAAGTGAATACATTCCAAAGTTACAATTACATTAACACTCCCTCTTAACTAGGAAGGTATTCTCTCGACACAATTTTCATCACTCATCTTCTTCTCTGGGTCTTCACATCATCTGCATCTTTAAGTCATCTTCATCTTCAAGTCTTTTTTGTCTTCAAGTCATCTTTGTCTCTGGATATAGATCATCACTTGATCTGGATCATCATCACTAGATATGGATCATCACTTGATCTGGATCATCTATAGCATCAGTCCTAGATATGGCTGATCCCTCGATCTCGATCATATCTGGAGCATCATCTCTGGATCTGGATCTTCCCTTGATCTAGATCATCTTTGCTGGATCATTAATAATGAATCTTCACAGGTGCTATCTCATGATTCTTCTCGTCATAGGAAGTTCTACAGAGCCAGCCCTTTTTCATGTTGGATGTAGGCGTAGCCACCATGTAGGTCTTCGCCCAGCACTTACATCTGATCATGTAGGAACTAACCTATAATCATATCAGAAAGGCACGCCCAACACTCACATCTAACCATGTGGGAACCAATCCCACAACCCTGTCAGAAAGGCCCAGCACTCACATTTGAGTACACATGCGAGGAACCAATCCAACATGCATGTTCAAAAAGGCTCAGCACTTATATTTGACACATGTGAGGAACCAATCCAAAATACATGTTCAAAAAGGCTCTGCACTTACATTCGACACATGTGAGGAACCAATCCAACATGCATGTTCAAAAAGGCTCTGCACTTACAACTGACACATGCGAGGAACCAATCCAACATGCATGTTCAGAACAGCGTGCACTCACATCTTATCAAGTCGGAACCAATCTGACAGTCATATCAGAATGGCCCTAAGTCCCAAACTGAGCTACCTGGTAACTGACCAAGTGCCTCCATTCCCAGAATGGAATTTGCCCTTACATCTGTCCTACTCGATAGAATGGCCAGCACTCACATCTGACATGGGAGGAACCTAATCCTTTAACCATGACATAATGGATCAGCCCTTACATTTGAACTACTCGTCAGAATGGCTCTCTTAGTCCCGGACTGAGTGTTCCTGGTAACTGACCAGGTACCTCCATTTCAAGAATGACATTCAGCACTCATATCTGACATGGAAGGAACCAATCCTCTCACCATGACAAAATGGCTCAACCCTTACATCTGACCATGGAAGGAAATAATCCTCTCACCATGTCAGAATGGCTATGGGTCTCATCACTTTCCCTTGGAGGAAACCTTGATCTGGAGAACACCAAGCTTCTCCTTGAAGTACTCAAACTTCATCCTAGCCAATGGCTTCGTCAATACATCAGCTATCTGTTCCTCCGTCACAACATACTGGAGCTTCACTGATCCCCTCTACACCATATCCCTTATATAGTTATACTTGATCTCAATATGCTTCGACTTGTCATGGAACACTGGATTCTCTGACAACTTCATGCAACTCTGGTTGTCACAATGTATACAAGTAGCATCCATCTGGAGATCAAATAAATCAGACAATATCTTCCACAGCCATACTGCCTCACAACTAGCTGAACAATTTGTGACATACTCTGCTTCAGCTATACTCAGTGCCACACAGGATTGCTTCCTGCTAAACCAAGAGATCACACCTGATCCCATATTGAAGCAACACCCTGAAGTGCTCTTCCTATCGATGGCACTGCCTGCCCAATCTAAATCAACATAACCATCTAGGTTAATATTCTGATTCACCTCGTACTTGAGCCCATAATCAATTGTACCCCTCAGGTACCTCAAAATATGCTTTGCAGCAAGCAAGTGAACATTTCTCGGATCTATCAAGAACTGGCTCAAAATGTTCACAGCAAAGCAAATTTCTGGTCTCGTGTTCGTCAGATACATCGAGGACCTGTTGCAGCTGCAACCTTTTTCCCAAAATTCAAAAAAAAATTCGGGACCCTCCTTTAATTCATTTTGACTCAAATTTTGGGTTTGCCTGATGTTCTGCGCAAAGATTACTTTTATACCAGCAATGTTTCACTATTTTTTTTAGTTTTGCCTTGCCATCGGAATTGTTTTGGACATTTAAGTCGGAAGTCTAGTCATCTGCACGCCCACCGTTGCGGAGAGGTAACAAGAAGCCGAGTCCAATCCAATATTTGTTTTCTCCGATGCTTTTATTTATTTGTCTTAATCGGTGGCTTGTTGGAATACCGCCGGAATGTATTGTCTCTATGGTTTCCGCAGTTGCATATGGCGCATTACGAAGTTCCCCGATGATTGCATTAACTTCTTTCAACCCTGCCATTTTTGTTTCACTGATTCTTGAGATTTCAGCGTTCGCCATTGCAGATTTGAAAACCGTTGTCTTTCTGGCGTAGTTTGATATTATTTTCTGTGGGGCCAATGTTTTTGGTCGAAGTCATGTTGGTTTTTTCTCTGATTTTTACCAGTCTGCGAAACTTGGTTTCTTTTGTGGTTTCGCTATTGCGGCTCTCCATCCTTCTATTGCTCCGATGCTTTAGTCTTGCGAGCTTCGATGCGAGTATCGTTTTGTTTCTCTGTCGATGCCTTTGCGGTTCTCCTAACTATTTCGTCATCTGCCGTTATGGAGGCAATGTTGACTTGGTCACCGATCCCTTAGCTTTTTACCGCCCGATGACTTTTTTCTTCCCGCCGATTATAGTTGACCGGGGAGTATATATAGTGGAATTGGGTGGTTTATTATTTTATCGTATTTTTGGACTTTCTTTGTGCTGTCATTTTCACTCGAGTAGACCAGGATTCTCGTTGTCGGTACCCTCACTCCTAGGTGGCTCCGCCGTGGAAGTTCAACGGTTTTCCTCCCACCATTCGCGCAGCAGTGCCAGGTAGGCCCTTATGCTCGTTTTCCCATTTCGTTCAATTTGACAAGTTGTTTTGTTGTCTCCACGGTTAGTATTTTACTTAGGTTTCCATCTTGACATGTATATATTCTGAGGTGAATGGTGTGACTGTCAGTGGGGGGGGGGTCTTTGTGGTTTACTTGATGTTTTCTTCCACGGTCGTTATGGTCTTACAGCCTGCACTCAATTGGTGGGGAAACCAGTGTAGACGGTCCTTACGCTGTCCGCACCAGTTTGCCCCATTTTGTGTTTTGCCGTCCAGGGAGGGCTTTCATGGATTTCCTAAGGATGCCGAGTTTGTTTCCACTGGTTCGGTCGCCCTCATTCTGTGAACCAAGTCCTCAGTGTTGTTTTCAGTTCACTGCTTAGGGTGACCCTATTCACTGTCGAATTCGAACCCCGAACCGATCTGGGGTAGAATCACATTACCCGGTCTAAGATGGACTGTGAAATGAGCATGTACAGTCTTCTAGGGTGCTATCACCTGTAGCGTCCCCCTTGAGATTTTTAGATTAGGTGCCTTAGGTGTTCCGCGTAACGTGTAGGTCGTGGCGCCGAGAGAGGGCTCGGGACTGTTTTCATTTTTTACGAAGGCCTTGTTTTTCCACATCTGAACTTTGTTGGACTAAGCTGGTTTTAGTTTTTGGGCAGGAGCATTTGTTTGAACATGTTTTGCTTATTTTTATAACTGCAGTCATGTTTAACACAGATGAGGTGAAACGCTTATATTGTTATCTTTATCTTTAAAAGTTGTCTGGAAATGACCTAACAGAACCTCAAATGCATTTCTGTACATGACAGGGAAATTCATCGGAACTTAAGATGTCTAAATGTCAAAAGAAGAAGTCTCCCGCGGTCGAAGTGGAACCCGAAGTCGAAGTCATCACCAGAGTCGAATATACTTACAAAGACACCAAATGCATAATTGGTGTGGAGCCTGAATATCAGTGGGGAGAAATCTACATATTGATTACGCGTCGAGAGGTGCCTGACATAGGTTTTGAAGAAGAAAACATCTATGCCAACATAGAGAGGTCTTCATTAATGAAAATTGCTACAAGACTTGAACTCTTTCCATGCTCAGAGATGATTGGGTGGATTCTGCCCAGGGCAGATGTGACCACCATGATTCTGGAAAATGTTGATAAACAGGGTTATGCTGCTTATAGCCCTGGCCTACCACTTGCCTGAAGCGCAAATATATCTGACTAAAGACTGGCAGAAAAGCATTAGGATGGACCTCGTCGAGACACTCAAGAGGATGCTCATGCCTAGAAAAAACTTTAGAACCAGGCCAACTGGAGAATATGACACTACAAGTCTAAGAACCCCTTACAGGTTCATCGCCTTAATGCTGAATAATAGGATTTTCGGGAGAGCCCACAGTAAAAGCTTCAAATTGGAATGGGTGCCGATAATTTTCTATGTTGCAACACAGGGGACCGTTTTCAACTGGGCCAACATTGTGTCCAATAGCCTCTCGGCCTGCATGGCATCAACCTTAGGAGGGGTGTCCCAAAAGAGATCAAAGTTCTACATGAGCTCCATACTGATTGATTGCATACTATGCAATCAACCCTTCCCCCACCTGAGGTGCATCTAGGACTGGGAAAGAACACCAGTTTACTCAGCATACAAGCCACTGTCGGCCCACAAATACCACAATCACTACAAGGAAGTGTGTGAGCATTTCATTATGCCATTGTACATCCTGATTTTCTTGAAAGAATGCGACTGCATGTTGGAGGAGGCATTGTAGGTGATTGAAGAGTATGCGGACTATTATTTGACTGAAGATGGACTATATTTCAAAATGTTTGGATGCTCTAGAGCTCCCTCACTACTGCCTAAGTATGCCACAGAATATGTAGTCCACAAAGAGGCAATTAGACAAGTATTTCTAGATGGCATAGGGAGTTTTCTATTTGAACATAAGAAAGCATCATACCCTCCTTTGCCATTCATATTGGGAAGTTACAAGTTTACCAGGGTAAAGAAGGTCGATGAATTCGTAGAGGAGTTGGAGAAATTCCATTTTGGGGAAATGCGTTTCCACAGGAATGACTCCCGGAATAAGGTGGCAGAGCACTGCAAAGAGGTGAATGTGCATTTTGAATACACTAGCCATTGGGACAGAGAGGAGTCCATTTTCTGCAATGCACAGAACATGACGGCCTTAAGAAGAAGGTTCAAAAAGAAAATCACCCCCAAAGGTGGAAAGGGACAGGACGAGCAGGCAAAGGCTGAGGAAGAGGAAACCAGGAAGAGAAACGTAGAGGCTAGGAGGCTATCCCAAGAGGCCGAAGGCTAGATAAAAGGAGAGGAGGAGGAAAAGAGAAGAGTTGAATAGGAAGTAGCCAGAAAGGCAAAAGAAGCTGCCAAAAGTGAAGAAGAAGAAAGAAAAAGGAAGATAGATGAAGAAGCAGGAAGCAAAGAAGATAAAGCTGACACAGGCAGTGACAGAGCAATCAGCCTCTAACGCAGCAGACAGTCAGGCTCAGGATTTGGAAAACCCCGACATTCAAGATCCTGAAGCGCCTGCTGCCAACACACCAGGACATTCCATGGTCCCCACCCTTAGATTAATCCCATTTGAATAGAAAAAATGGGAGGAAGTACCAAATTTTAATACTATCTTTCATGATAAAGAAAAGAAGAGGATAGTAAAGAGGACCGAGAGGAAGGTTGAAACCGGGGGGGCTGTCTGGCAAGATGATAAATGATACGATTATTATATACGGGACAGACAAAGACCCCAAGTTCACTATCAGAGCGAGGGTTGCACTGATCCATGCTTCCGAGGAAAATGTAGACAAAATAATGAAAGATCTTGAGCAGTCAAAGAAGTCTTCTTCTCAGCTCAAAGATACCTTGAGAAAGGAAAGAGAAGAAAATAATTGGTCAAAAAGAAAGTTTGAAGACATACAAGAGGAAATCAAGTCTTCAAAAGCTGAACTTCAAGTCCTCCAGATAGAGAAGAGATCTATGGAGACTACCCAAGAATGTCTGGAGAAAGTGCAGCAGGAATATCAAGAGTTGAGGGCAGAAAAGGAACAGCTGCTAGGTAGGATAGGGGATTTGGAGTTGCAGAAGGCTACCTTAGAGGAAGGTGAAAGGCAATCTCAAGCGCAAAAGGCAAAACTTAAAGAGCAGATCACCTCGTTGACAGCAACTTTAGAAGCAGTCAGGGAACAGCAGGTTAGTCTTCAGCCTTTCAAGGAGCATTTCCTGGCACAGAGAAGCAGAATGCACCAGCTACAGATGGTCATTAAGGAAGAGCGGTGTAAGGTATGACAGGTGGATAATCGGCTGGAAGAGATTTTGGAAACCTCTTCTTATTTTATTGACAGATCTCAGGACATCCTGGAAGTCTTGACCGGAAGGATGGCAAGGTTAGAAGCTAATGAAGAAACTCCTGCAAAGTTACCCTCAAAAGATCAACAAGCTCTCAAGCAGGACTACGATTTGTTGGATTTTTCCATCAACACGGCCGAAGAGTTCAAGAAGGCTGTTAAAAATACAAGAGGGGTGTGCGCAGAATTCTTCAGGAGGCTTCTGATTACTTATAATCGATTCCAGGTAGAGGCTGAGCAAAGAATGGATGCTTTTCCAGACCACGGCCTGTTTTTGGAAACTTTGCAAAGAAGGTATCGTGAAGATGAAAAAATGATACAGCACATTAAGGCTTTAGATGAACAGACCCTAAGGAATGAGGTAGATAATTCCGTGATTAGTGTGCAACTGTTAGAAGACTAGCTTCGCTTGAGCGCAGTCAGGATAGAAGTAATAAAAAACCAGGCTGCAAAATTCGAAATAAATATTCGATTCTTGGAACCTTCTAAATTTGAAAGTATTGCTTCAGAGGCTTCAGCATTGAAGAAATTTTTGAATAATCAAGTGGGGCCCTCATCATGAACATTTGTTCACTTTTGTAGTATTTTGTAAATTTTATAAACACTCAGTGAAAATAAATTTTGGGAGGCGAAGAGTTGGGGAATCCCAAGAGTCGTTTGTGGGCAGCCCAACAGTCTTGTTCTTTTGTACAAATATAGATTATTTAGATGAGAAGGGGACTTTTTCCCAATTAGATGAGTGAAGACATATTGTAAGAAGAACTATTTTCCTTTTGCAATAGAGAATTGCAGTTTGCCTGTTGGAGAAAGCTTGGTGGGATGTTCAAATGTTATGCTATGGATTTGTTGAAGAGAAACTATTTTGTTTTTAGCTTTGTGTCCATTAACTATGAGATCGTTCTAACTCCTAGGACCTATGTTCTTGTCTGAATGATTTCTAGTTCAGTTTATGAACGTTACCACCATGAGTAATGAATGTTGTTCATAAGCAATTGGCTATTTGATTGTTTACATATCTTTAATTGTTCATGTGTTTCGGAATAAATATCAGCTATATGTAATTTCTCTTTATAATGCATGCACAAGATACATTACTCATTAATAAGTGACAATCTCACTCCCTGGGGATAGGTAGGTAGTTAGATTCAATTTATTGATGTGTGTGATTTAGATGCAAGAGAGCCTAAGACGAGAGGTAAGAACCTGCGCATCACATTGTGAATACTCCTTGCATTCTCTATCAATCTACATGTTAAATAGGAACTTGCATATCATACTAAAAGTAAAAAATACAAAAATATACATGTTGGACCAGGCCGCAACCGGTAAAACCCCTTATTTTTTTCACTTGACCTATGGTAGCCGAACCGCAAACCGGACGGATTCCCTACACCAAACAGTCACGGGCTATTTGGGAACGTTGACTTGGGAGAATCCCTTGCTGTTGTTTCCTGTGAATTTCTAGGCCTCAACAGGACCCAATCATCTAACTATACATCGTAGCATCAACCATCTCTGATGAAGCATCGCTCAATAGCTTCAGGTTCAATGCCATAGGTGTGGCCACAGCCTTGCAATCCATCATCCCAAACCTCTTCAAGATCTCTACAGCATACTTCCCTTGTCCGAGGGAGATTCCATCCACATTCTGCCACACCTCCATACCTAGAAAATAACGCATCATACCCAATTCCTTCATTTCTAACTCGGCAGCAAGCTTTCTCTTCGTATCACCAATCAACCCATCCATACATGTTACAAACAGATCATCTACATATAGTAGAAGCATCACTGGGTTGCCATCTTCAACCTTGTAGTAAAGGTTGGAATTTGCTTTACTCTTGGTAAAGCCCAAAATGGATAGAAAGTTGTCAATTCTGCCGTACCATGTCCTGGGTGCCTGTTTCAAACCGTACAATGCTTTCTTCAGTCTACACACATGAGACTCCCTATCATATGTCTCAACACCGAGTGGTTTTTCTATATACACTTCCTCTTCCACTACACCATTCAAGAAAGCAGTCTTGACATCCATTTGGTGTATCTTCCATTTCATTACTACAACCAAAGCAAGTACTGATCTGATGGAAGTGTATCTTGCTACAGGAGCAAAGGTTTCTTCATAGTCTATTCCTTCCTTCTGTGAGAATCCACAAGCCACAAATCTTGCCTTATATTTCTCTATGCTACCGTCCACAGCATGCTTGATCTTGTAGATCCATTTGGAAGTTACAACTGACTTCCCTTCTAGTCTTGGGACAACATCCCAAACATCGTTCTTCATGATTGATTGATATTCTTTGATCATTGCATCATTCCATTCTTTCCATTCTACCGCTTCTTCATAACTGGAAGGTTCTTCTTTGATAAAGTCACATCGTAAGGCTACATATCTGGAGCAATATTTGGTTCTCTTTCTTTCTCTGTGATTTTCTTCTGGAGCCCCGTATCTTTTCGCACCTTGGATAATTTCTCGTACCCAAGCAGGTTTCTTCTTATGAGTATTCTTCTCCTAAGGTGGATCTACAAGTCGTTGTGGTTCTTCAAATTCTCGATCTTCTTCTTGAATTTCTTCATTCATGGTTGTATCATGAATTCTGGGAGCTTCGGATTCTTCAGGTTCTTCAACAGGTCTCTTTCTGGATTTGTTGTAAGCTATGTCTTCATCAAATGTTACATCCCTACTGATGTTGATCTTCTTGTATCTTGGGAAGTATATTCTGTAAGCCTTCAAGCTTTTAGAGTATCCCACAAATATACCCTTCTTTCCTGAAGGATCTAGTTTTGTTCTCTTCTCTTTTGGTATGTGTATGTACACTGGACAGCTGAAAATTCTGAGATGGCTGACTTCTGGTTTCTTGCCAGAGAAGACTTCTTCAAGAGTCTTATTCTTGAGTACTCTGTGTGGAGTACGGTTCTGTACATACACCACTGTTTTGGCTGCTTCTACCCATAGATGTATAGGAAGATCCTGATCATGAAACATTGCTCTTGCAGCTTCCATGACAGTTCTATTCTTCCTTTCTGTAACCCCATTCTTTTGAGGATTGTAAGGAGTGGACAACTCCCTCTTAATCCCTGATTCTTTGCATAAGTCTTTGAATTCATTTGATGTGAATTCTCCGCCATTATCTGATCGAAAGGTCTTGATCTTCTTTTCTGTGTGGTTCTCGATCAAGGCTTTGAATTCCTTGAACTTGTTGAACACTTCATCTTTGTTCTTCATGAAGTAAATCCATGTCTTCCTAGAAAATTCATCAATGAAAGATACATAGTATACATACCTGCTTAGTGAACTTGATGACATTGGACCCTGTACATCAGAGTGGATGATTTCCAATATTCCTTTTGCCTTGCTCTCGCTACTTGGAAATGTCTTCTTTGTATTCTTCCCTTTCGCACATCCTTTGTAGACCCCTTCATGTTTTTCTTGAATTTCTGGAAGACCTTCAACAATTTTTCTTGCAAGTGGTAGTGCTCTGTAATGCACATGTGCAAGCCTTCTATGCCATAGTTCATTTGGCTCTACTATGTCATGGACCATAGCTTGTTCTGAATGGCCCTTTAGCTTGTATAAACCTCCTTCTTGTTCTCCAATCACTATTGCATTGTCAATAGTCTTTCCTCTTGGCCACATGATAACTTGGCCATCTATAAATGCAACCCTCATGCCTTTTGCATCTAGTGTAGATATGGAGAGAAGGTTCTTCTTGAGTCCTGGTACAAATAGAACATCCTTCATTTTTATAGACTTTCCAGAGTCTAGCTTGTAGGAGGATTCAACACTACCTTTTATTGGATATTGGTAGTCATCTCCTAGCTTCACCTTATGGGGTGAATTATGTTCGGATAGTTTCTCAAAGGATTCTTTGAAACCTGTCATGTGTTTGGAAGCCCCACTGTCAATAAGCCAATCTTTGCTTCCATGAGTGACAGTTCTCGTGAGAGCGGAAATCAGAACATATTCATCCTCACTTAAAGAGTCTTCACTTTCTTGCTTTACTCTCTTCCTTGGAGGATCATCATCCTCAGCAGTGTGAGCATGATGTTTTCTTTTGGAGTTCTTCTTCTTCTTGGATCCATTCTTATTCATGGGACAGTTTCTAGCAAAGTGTCCTATTTCACCACATGTATAACATCTGAGTTTAGATGAACCTTTCTGATAAGAATGCTTACCTTGGTGATAATGCTTTTCCCTTCTTCCTTTCCTTGAGTGTATTGTGAGAGCTTGATCTTCATTTCCCATCTTTTCTTCTCAAGCTGCTATCTGAGCCTCTTCTTGAGAGCATTCTTCCCACAGTCTGCTGAACTTGACCAACTTATTCCTTGCATAGATTCCTTGGATGAAAGAATCCCATGACCTAGGGAGGTCATTCAATGTTGTCATCACAATTTCTGCATTCTCCACTTCTTCATATATAGCTTCTAGTTATTCTTTGATCTGGGAGACCCTCGTGAAGTATGATTAGATGGTCTCCTCATTTTGGATCTTGACATTCTTCAACTGGTTCCTTAGAGTCATCTTTCGATTGATGTTCTTCCTTTCAAATAGTTTGGTTAGGGCATCAAACATGGCTTTAGGTGTCTTGAGGGAGGACACCTGTGGAATAAGGTGATCCTTGATAGAATCTGCAATGATCCTCTTTTCCATAACCAACTTCTTCTTATGTAAGGCCTTGGCCTCATCTCCCTCTAGAACTAGAACCTCCTCCTAGATATAGGAGTCCAACTCATTTTCTTCTAGGACCAAGGAGATCCTATACTTCCAAGCTCGGAAGTTATCAGCTCCCTTAAGCTTTTCATTAAGTTTGGTATGATGTGACATCTTAACTGAGAACCTCAAATGGAAATACAAAAGATTTAGATCTTACCAAGTCAAGATGTTGAATCTGGATTTGAAGCTGAAATCCTGCAGTACTAGTTCAGGAGCAGATTAGGGTTTTGCTTTTCCCGGAGTTCTATCCAACCAAATGCTTTGAAATTGATCCCTATTTCGATTTTGGGGAGGAGATCAATCCAGGCCTGGGCTCACTGAAAAATTCCTCTTCTGTGAAAATCCCTAATTTCCAGCAGTAGTGTCGGGTCCAAAACTGAAAAACCTCAAAATTGGATTCTGCTTCAAGAGAAAGATGCGCCCTAGGGAGGAGATTTGTTCCACCCTACTTTTGCTGAAAATATGTGGAGAGAGATCCAAAAAATAGGAAGCCCTAGTTCCCGCAGCTGCACAGTGTCTTCTTCTTAGGTTATCTCTGATACCATGTTAGTTTTTCAACATTAAGCTAGCATATCATTTGGATCTTTAAACTGAGAGAACAACAAGCACAACAATCAAACACAAGAGACAATGAACACAGTTTTCTTCCTCGGGGAAACCATAAATGGAGAAAACCCCGCAACTTCCTCTGAGATAGAATCAGCACCAAAGTGAAACCCAAAAACAGTAAGACAATCTCCCGACAGCAGTAAGCTCTTTCCTCTTGCCCCAGTGTCTTTCTCTTCCTCAACTATGCGCTACACTTGAGTGTGTATGAGATGTGTGCTAAATAGAGAGTCCGACTCTCTATTTATACTAATCCCGACATGACTAAAACCCTACTAGGGCCGACCTCACTAAGAGAGTCTAATAACCCTAGTGCCCCAGAACTGCGGGGACTTTAACCCTTAGACAATAGGAGGGTTACCCACAATGACTTGACATGACTTGTTTACATTATTGATTCTCTCGATTGGAACATCGGGGCATGACATGACACAAGAACATCCCAGAATAAACATTGGGTTACAATAGATGAGAAATACAAGTGAATACATTCCAAAGTTACAATTACATTAACATTGTGCATACCAAATACTACGCGGTCGAGGATAACATATCTCCAGGTAACCCATTTAAACTTCTTCTTTTGCAATTCCTTAAAAATTCTTTACTGTAAAATTTTTTTTTAAGAAAGACCTTGACAGTTTCTAACTTAATTGTGCAAACATTTCTACAGGTGGAAATCTCACTACTGCGAGCTGGAAGACTTTAGAAAAAGGGTTCCACGCTTCTTAAGCAACCGCATAAGCCTTGGTTTCATGCATAAGGTTCTTTCTATGGTGAAAGTGCGGGGTTTGGAAAAATAGTGTCTCCCCGAGACTTGAAATCCCTTGCCGTAACTGCATTTGAACAATGCTTTGGTTGTAAAGGTTGTGTGGCCGTAGAACTATTCTGCTTGATGGTTTATATTTTTCTTAGGGTTTTGCAGTTTGTAAATACCTTGTTTTTAATTTACAACGGTTGACAGTAAAATGGGTGCACCGGCCTGTGTAGAAAAAGGTCTTTGCTAGACTTGGACATCATGATTTTTCCTGTGTTGGAAATTTCAGTTTGTTTAACTTAGATTAATGAAGTTTGAAGAACCTTGTGGTTATTTACCTTTTGGTGAAATGATTTGATAAAAGATAATGCAAGGATTTCGCTATTTGTAAAAATCCATAATTATGATTTTTATTAAGATGAGGTTTTTATGTGAAAAATTAATGTGAAAGTTATCCTATGAGTTTTCCTTTTAGTTTAAAGATTTATTTATGAAATAATAAAAAGGAGAAAGGGTTTGTCACTTAAACCCGAGTATAACTGTGTAAATTTGATTTGGAAATTTTAATTTATCTGTTGTTATTTTATTTTAGTTTATAAGAGATAAACAATCTAACTCTGTTTCTGTGTAAAATTTATTCAATTTTAGGGAAATTATAATCTAGATATTATAATTATATAATGAAGAATTTAATTATTAAGGAAATGATAAAACTGTAAATACCCTATTCTGGAAAGAGGAAAGAAAGAAAGACTTTGTTGTCAGTTTTCCTTAATTAGGGTTTGTATTTTTGTTTTAAATTAAAAACTTTGCATTATTGTTGTTTTTACTTTGATGTAATTGATATCTGATGTTTTACTTATAGTATTACTGAAATTACTTAGTTGTTATTTGCAAAACCTAAGCTATTACTAAAATTTCATTATATTGTTTATATAATCTAAGTTATTCCTATTTACGTTATTCTCCTATTTTCTATAATAATTAATAATTATATGTATTTTATAATAGGTTAAGCTTATAGATAGTGATTATTATTGTGTGAAAAGGAACACAGTTACATAAACTGTGTATTGGTTTTTAAGTGACCTTCTTTTAATATTTTTTGTTTATGTTTTAAAATAGATGTATTCTAACTAACGAAACTTCTGAAATAGAGGAATCTTTCTTCTAACATTTCTATAAAGATTTAACAGTAGAAAGTAAGTAATCAAATTCCTGCATTTATTGATTAGATTTAATCATCAAACTTAATTTCACCTACTGTACTAGAGTATTACCTTCTTGAAGGTGTGGAAAAATACAGTCAGGTAATTCATTCATCAGTAAATTTAAACTAACCCTAAATCATTTATTCTAATACATATATGAATAGAATTTATAAATCTTGGATCAATAAAATATTTCACTAACTAACAAGATAATTAGTTATATAGATGCATCAAATCCTAAATTTACACATTCTAGTTCCTATGCTTCCATAAAGAATATAAAATCACATTTAGAACCTGGTAATGTAGCAGAGGAGACAACAACCTAAGGAGCCCATTCCTCCCAACCAACTCCTAAAAGCAACTGAGTTGCAAATATTAGGACCCCCGAGCTTGTCTACCGGTCCACCAGGTTGAAAGCACTAGGTGAGAGAATAGGTTTAGAAACCCCTGCAACTCCATAGAGTAATCAGCAGTAATACTTCTTCCTGTAGCAGTAAGAACTCAGCCCAAAACAGCTGCACTAGTTCTATAAATCAGCACTTTCCACTTAAACACTTCTTCCTGTCCCCTCCATCGAATTTCTTGTGCACCAATTTCACTCAGAAATTTCACAAGTAATGATTGAGTAGCCTCAGCTGAATTCAATGGGTATTTTTATCAACATGCCTAGGTCTTTTGGGTCAGTTTTTCACTTAATGAGCCACTTGCTCTTGTTCCACTTTCTTGGGGAACATGACCACAAAAATAGGGAAGTTGCCTCCTGCAACAGCTAGAAGTAGTTTGAGAATGCTGCCAGTGTCAATCTGCTCTGAACCCAGCCTATTCCACCAAGCGGCCAGTAGACACTCATTTAACAGCCTCCTTAAGCTGATGTATCATCTTTTTATTTATTAATTAATAAAATATTCAGCAATTAAATACAATTATCCTTAACCCCACTGGGTCAATAATTACAAACTTTATAATAAAATTAAAACATAATGTCTCCTAAAACATAAAATGTTTTTGCAATTTGGGGTATGTGACATAACAGACTTATAGTCCAACTCAATTATATCTTGAATGATTCCAATATAATCAAATTGTCCATCTATTATGTTTGATCAAATATGAGACTCTCCACAATCACATGTTTATTTTGCCACAATCCACACTCTCCACAGGCTAAAATGATAACCACATGCTTACATAGCAAGATAGGTTTGTAATTGCATGCATATTAAAATCAAAAATTAGAATTAAACTTTTAACAGTGGATAAATATATTTGCTTAAAATTTATGTAGTTAATATCATGATCAATCCAATATCACATACCATCCTTTTGCATCCAATTCTTATGTTCAATGCACCAAGTTCATCATCTGTGTTGCTAGTCCCAAATTTTGAATTTGCTCTTACATCCATTGTTTGTGCACTTTGTGGGCCATTGATAACAAAATTTTGTCAAAAACACTCATGACAAGAATTGTAGTATTTCAAAATTGACACCATATTATCATGTTTTGTCAATGTCCTATGTGAAGAAATTGAAAAGACTTGTACATCATTTAAGCATGGGTATCCCAACTTCATGAGGAAATATTTTGTTATCAATTATTTTTTGGTTGTAGGTAGTTCACATCCATAGCCTTAAAGGTTGCCTTAATTGGTTGAATCGTCCACCCAAAGCACGATGTTGACAAGGAGGTTATAGGTCACAAGTTCAAATTCAATGGAGTTCTTTGGGGTAGCCAACTAATATTGTACTTAGTAGTTGAGCCCCGTTCATCTATACATGTCAAGGAAGAAGGGGAGATCTCGTGAAGTTTTCTTTGAAAAAAAAAGTGATTCCCATCCACACTCTTCTTATGGCAATGTATCCTTTAAACCTCAAAAAAATATTTTTACTAAATATTTAATGCATTGAAAAGAAAAATAAAACTTTAAATAAAAATTCTATTATATTTTGTAAGATATATTTAAAAAATTGTTTGTTTGATTATGTGGAGTTTTTGGAGTTCACTTAATAGCATATTCCTTATTTTTTAAGATATATTTAAAAAATTGTTTGTTTGATTATGTGCAGGTTTTGGACTCCACTTAATAGCATATTCCTTATCCTTTATTTAAGGTGTAATCATCAATAAGTTAGAAAAAAACAACATTCAAATTAATTTATTCCTAGGTAGCAAATTAATGTATTCCTCTGTAGTTGAAAGGAAGAATAAAATTGATTTATTTCTCCCTTACTTTTCCTATTTTCTTTAAAAAGAGAAAGCAAAATGCATTGCACATAGAAATATACATATTATTGCGCCGAGAGGCGCTCTACAGCCCAGTATGGGGAGATCTTGTAACGTTACGTAACGTTACATAGATGTTGGCTATAAAAAAACAAAACTTTTAATTATCTTCCAAAATAAATGTCGGCCACAAAAACAACCTAATATGGGAGAGATGTTGTAATGTTCCTACCTAATAAAACAATAAAAAATTAAAAAAATTAATTATCGGCCATAAAAAATGTCGGAGAGAAAAACAACACAATATGGGGGAGATGATGTAATGTTTCTACTTAACAAAATATAAAAAATATAAAATTGAATTATCCGCAAAAAAAATGTTGGTCTTGCACATGGTTTTAAGACCATGTGCAAGGCCTCCTAAAAAAACCCATGGTTTTATTGTACATAGTTTAGGAGGGTCTTACAAATTGTTTTAAAGCCATGTGCAAGGCCTCCTAAACAACCCATGGTTTTATTGTACATGGTTTAGGAGGTAGTTGCAAATGGTTTTAATACCATGTGCAAGGCCTCCTAAACAACCCATGATTTTAGGAGTGCCTTGCACATGGTTTTAAAACTATGTATGGGGATATGTTCTAATGTTTTTTGCTAACAAAATAAAAAATATTATATGCAGCCATAAATAGTATTAAATATTAATAATAAAAAAATTATTTGTGCCCTTAAATAAAAAGATGTGCCTTTTGGTATGAATCACATTAAAGCTGATAGTTGAGTGTAATACTTAAGAACGGGTCTACACCTCCAAAGATTTGATCCTTCTCGGCGCTTGATAGAGGCTAGGATTTGGATCTATGCTGGTGATAAAATAACTCATCGTTGTCGTCTAGTGGAAGAGTAAACCGTTCCACATGGGAAAGCAAATTAATATTAAAAATTGTTAGTTTTATTATGTTCAAGTTTTCGAGTCCACTTAATAGCACATTTCGTATCATTTTTCTTAGTTATAATCATTAATAAGTTCGAAGAAAAAGAGTAATCAAATTGATGTATTCCTACTCTACCTTTCTCATTTACTTAAAAAAGCATGCATAATATGAGAAAGAAATCATCGTTATTGTCTAGTGGGAAGGCAAAGAAAAATTTATATTCTATATTATTTAAAAAATTGTTTGTTTGGTTATGTGTAGGTTTTGGAGTCCACTTAATAGTATATTTTTAATTTTTAAAGATATAATTATTAATAAGTTGGAAGAAAAAGAGCAATCAAATTGATGCATTCCTTCTTTAATTGTTTTTTTTTTAAAAGAAAAAAGAAAAAAATGCATTACACATAGAATATGCATAATATGAAAAAGAACATATTGTTGTCGTATAATGGGAGAGCAACCCATCTCACATGGAAAAGAATATACTTTTTATATAGCCTTATTCCACACATATAATAGTGGTTATCTAGCTCGACTAGCTTAAGGATTTAAGAGAACCTCCTTCCTTGTGTAAGGGGTAATAAGCCCAACAATAGTCTTTGGAGAGACTTAACTAAGTTTACCAAACACTCCCCAATATCACTAAGGAAGTTCATATTCCAAAAATGAAGGGGTATTTGAAATATTTATTCAAATATGGAGAGAGGGTATAATCTTTTTGTACGGATCAAAGGTCCATTGCGAAGGCCATATAAATAATGCAACATTGCATGGTGGTTTTTCAAAAAATATGGAGGTGAACATGTGGATTTTTTTAAAGAAAAATTCTCACTAAAGGAAATTTGTGGTTTAAAATGGGCCTCCTAAAGAAAATAATAAAATAATAAAATAATATTTATTAATTTTGAAGGAAGAAAGAAAAAATTAGTTTTTTTTCGTATTTTCGTGACATATCCCCCTGTGTTTTTACTCAAATCTTGAGCGGGAGGGCTCGTTGGATGTGGAATTAAATTCCGCATCCAACGAGTACCCACACTGCATATTTTTGATGGACCTCGTTGCCCCAAAAACAAGAAATACCTAAAAAACGTATGCAGTGTATTTCTTGTTTCTGAGGCAGCAAAGTCTGTCAAAAGTATGCAGTGTGGGTACTCGTTGGATGCGAAATTTAATTTCGCATCCAACGAGCCTTCCTGCTTGAAATTTGAATAAAAACACATGGAGATATGTTGAAAATACGAACACAAAATAGTTTTTTATCTGACAAATATGTCAAGTCAACCATTATGGTTGACTCAATTTATTGAAATTTTATTGGTTCTTGAATTCCAACTCACAATAATTTATTGTTGGCTCGTTTTCTTATAAGACCCATTTTAGACCCCAAATTTCCTCTAATGACTCCATAATAAAAATACAATATCATAAATTTCATATATGTGTTTAATGTTTGAAAGTTCCATAAAGAAGAATCCTTTGACACAAAGTTGAATGAAGTAAGTTTTCAAGCATAGCAATTTCTACAATCTCCAGATCCAAGAATATAGGTCAATCAACATTCACCAAATGTTGTTGAAGTGTAGAGTCAACCGATGGGTATTGAAATAGACTTCATTCAAGTTGGTTACTAAAAGATTAAATTTTACGGTGGGAGTGCTAAGGGATTTTTCCACAAAAAGACATGCATGCACTAGGGGAAGGTGGTGGAGCCTTATGGAAATATCTATAAATGAGGGAGGGATAGTTTCATTTTGAGAGGATGACCCCAAGAGTTGTAATATTAGCAAAGCCTCCCTACGATTAGCCTAAGGAACCTCTTGGGCCACAACAATAACCAAACCTTGAATATAACCCATCTTATTTTGTTTGTTGGGGTGAGGTAAGGGGAGTTGGAGGGTTTTACCCCTGGTGAGTAACCAGAAGGAGGCATAGTATTAAGCATGAAACAACAACCCATTGTAAGGTTGGAATAAAACACTTTGAGTAGTTGTTTTCTTTTACTGGAGTCATCATCTATAGCATTAAGAAGTAAGAATATGGTATGTATGTGACAAGGGCACAGGGCATGGATATAATGTAGGGGGAGAAGAAGAAGGGTAGCAACAAACATAGTATTGAGGGAAAATATCAAGTTACACACACAACATTATGATGTGATCTCGTTTCTCATTGTCCTGTTACTTTTCCTTAGTGGCACAAAGAGAAGCAAGACACATTTTATAATGCAATATGGATCATATGTGTAATGTTTGTGTAACACTTATAAATGAAAATAGGAAAAACTCCATGATGTCAAAAAAACCCAAGCATATGTGTGTGTGTGTACACACACACGCACATAACCTCATGATTCCCCCTCTTCCTATAAATATCTAGATGGAGGGCAATTCAACCACCAACCACAAGAACAATTGGTAACTCAGTGGGACTCAACCAAACTTAAACCTCAACAGGACTAAAACCAGAGAGCTCACAATGAACTCTTCATTGAAACAAAGTATTTGAATCGATTGAGCTCACTCACTTTACATCCAAACATGTATGTGTCTATCTATAAAACATCGTATATCCATATTAACATTGGAGCTTTTAAGGATCAAAAACTTTGCACCTAGGTTTTGTTTAACCCTTTTGTTATTTGATACATCCAATGTTAAAATAAATCTATGTTAATTACTTTACAACTATTTTACAAAAACACATCTACATTATCGTAATAAAATAAACACTTTCAAAAAAAGTTAAAAAAAAAAAATTGATATCATCTCCTCTCACTCTATCCTTGTGGCAACCAATGTACACCAATAAAAAAAGGTGTTTTGAGATATAAATAATTAAATGTAGTAGTAATTCATATCTAAATGTATTTTTTACCAAAATAGCCTTGTAATATCCTTCTTTCTTTGTTAAAATATATAAATGAAGAATAGCTCAACTACATAGTTATTATTAACCTCAAAAGACTTAAAAATATCTAAATGAAGAATAGCTCAACTACATAATTATTATTAACCTCAAAAGACTTAATTAAATTATAACCTGTGACGTTGACCTCCCTATTAATATCTTTACACATAGTTCAACCATTAACCAATCATTAAAACTTTCATTGGAGATATATATACCATGATATATCCCCTTAGACGATATATTATTAATTTTAAGGATGTATATGCTAAAATAGATATCAATACAGGGTAAACTAAACATATTGCTTTGAAATTTGTATAGAAATTCAACTCGCTGCGGGTTGGGTTTCTTTACAAAGTTTAAAGTAATATGTTTAGTGTAGCCTGTAATGATATTTATTTTAGCATATACATCCTTAAAATTAATAATATATCATTTAAGGGGATATATCATGGTATATATATCTTCAATGAAAGTTTTAATGATTGGTTAATGGTTGAATTCTGTAGAAGATATTAATAAGGAGGTCAACGTCACTGGTTATGAGAATGAGACAAGTGTATTGTCTAGATTGATGCTATGTGCATTGTCTAAGATTAAATGAGAATGAGAAAGTGTACTAAATTAATAATTAAGAATTTCAAAAAAATAAAAAATACCTTAATTAACATGTGATAAGTACAGTTAGTGATAGTTGTAAAAATTAAAATTAATCTTCAACTATTCAATTATTAGATACAACTACGAGCTTAACTCCATCAATTATTATATACAACTATTAGCTTAACTCCAATGATTCTAGAACTATTAGCTTAACTTCAACTCTAATCACAGTTATATTGGATAACTATTATATACAACTATTAGCTTAACTCCAATGATTCTAGAACTATTAGCTTAACTTCAACTCTAATCACAGTTATATTGGATAACTATTATATACAACTATTAGGTTAACTCCAATTATTCTACAAGTATTAGCTTAACTTCAACTGTAATCACTTAAGGCTTAGTTCAACTGCATTTGGTGTCTAGGAGTCTAGCTAATGTGCAGTCATGTTAGAGTCGAACTCCTAATAAAATAGTTAGAACTCCTAATAAACTCCTCCAAACTCTTGCATCTCATAGTTGGGCATCTAGCTAATATATAGTTAGTATTACATGTTTAGGTTTTCCATATAGATATAATTAGGTCTTTTATTATTTTTAAAGGAGGTTAGTCTAACTCATAATTAACATTTTCAAAAAAATAAAAAATAACTTAGTTAACATCTGATAAGTACAACTTGTGATACTTGTAGGAAAAATCAAACTTTAACGTTAACTATTCGATTATTAAATACAACTATTCAATTATTAGCTTAAATGCATTGATGATACAACTATTAGCTTAACTTCAACTCCATTCATGACTTTCACTTGAATTGCAATTCCCAATATATTAACTTTTAAATTAACTATTAGATTCAGCTATTAGCTTGTTGTTTAACTCCAATGATTCTACAATTATTAGGTTTCTTTTTTTTTCTTTTTTTTTAAGAGGAAAAAATACCAGTCTTTGTTATTAAATAATGAATCAAAAGACATCTTATACATTCTGCAAAATAGCGGGCTTCTAGGTCATTGCATATGAATGCTCATAACCCCATCAAAAAATAACAATTACTATCTAAGTAACATCCAGACAACCACTCTAAGGGACATAGAAGCACGAAGTCTGTCTATTGCAGACTTCCTCATCATTCTTGTTATACATGTCAGATTATGCTATTAATTAGTTCTATAATGACCTCCAAACAAACTAATCCTGAGCAAAACATGCAAGCTGTAAGTCTCTTCTATAGTATCTAAGAATTATCTCAATCAAAACACATATGTGCCAAAAGAAAACTAGAGCATATGGCCCTGCACAATCTAAAAAAGCTTAAAATGTCCATGATCAATGATCATGCCATCCAAAGATTCATAAAAGTAATCGAATCCCATATCCAACTCCAAAGCCTGCTTAGAAAGACCATCAGCCTGCTGGTTATGCTCACGAAAAATATGTTTGAAGGTCACAAATTGAACAGTTTGCAACATAGAAAGAATGTCATCACACCAGTGACTCAGAGATGGGACATTAAGAGAAGCAAGTCTGTTTACCCAAGAGATAATGACTAGAGAATCTCCAAATATATAGTGCATTGGTATTCCCATCAGCTTGTTGACCTTCAGTATAGCCCATAGTGCCAGTAGCTCAGAACGAGTGTTTGTACTACTGCCACAACCCACGGAAAAGTTAATAAAATATGTAGCTTTCAATTGAATCACAAATCCAGCTCCACCAATATTTCCTGCAACAGCTCCATCAAAATAGCCACAAGGATAACAGATCAAGGGACTAGGGCCAATATTTCTGATTTTTTTCTTCTTTTGTGGAACCGAATGTAAAAGAATGAGATTATCAATATGTTTAAGAGGAACAAGGACAGTGGGTAGTTTATTGTCAAAAATGCATCAGTTTCTATGTTTCTAGATACACCAACAGAAGAAAATATGAAGATATCTGAAATGAGCATAAACCGGGATACTGCTGAACCAATGTTCCAGATAGGAGGAGACAGAGTCAAAATGAGATGGTGGTATCCTAGAATAGTCTTCAAAGAAGGAAAAGACCCCTTTGGAGAAAGGACAGTCAAGGAAGAGATGCTGGGTATTATCTTCTCCCCTACAACATAAAACACATCTGCTTGGGCCCTGCATGCCTCAATGTTGCAATTGATCCCAGGTCAAAAATCCGACTCTTGGCCGTCAACCAGATGAAGCATCCAATTTTCAAAGGAATATTGAGTTTCTAGAGCATGTCAAGGATAGAAGGTTGACCCACAGGGAAGAGCAAGGAAGCAATACAATCATAACCCATAGCAATAGTGAGTGGACCCACATATTGTTTATAAGCCCATAATAAAGAATCACAAGAGTCTGATAAACGAATACTGCCATACTCCAACCCTTCTACATAACAGTCCCAAATCAATTTCCATTCTCCCTGAAGGTCCAATTCAGCTAATGTGAACCAGTAACTTTGAGCACAAGGGGTGCGATTCCGAGCTTGATCCAATGTACAAATGCCATAATCCTACAAATATTCACGCAGATCAAGAGGGAGCAAAAATGAAGACCCGAGACTAACAATAGGATCCAATCCTAACCGAATAGATAGTCCATTCCCAGCCTTCCATATAAGCCCTCTTCCCAGCCAAGAGAGCGTAAAAAGGAAGCCCTTCCAGATCCCGGAGACACCTTGAGATGTAAAAGATTTCAAACGAAGCCAGGAGTGCAATGGAAGTTTTTTCATATACTTCACAGACAACAGTTGGAACCAAATACCGTTACCATTTAAATCCTACCAGAAGCTCTTAAGTCGCAAAGAGAGACTGAACCAGAGCAACTGCTTAATACCCCATCCACCCAGAGAAGTCGGGCAAGCAAGAGAGTGCTAGTCTACAAGGTGGAATTTATTTTTCTTTGCTGATGAACCCCACAGAAATGAAAAAATCATGCTTCGCAGTTTATCAAGAATGGACTGTGGGACGAGGACCGGTGCCATCCAGTAGACCAGTAGACTAGAGAGCACCGATTTAATCAGAACAAGCCTTCCACCCATAGATAATAGACAAGAAGTCCAATGATTAATTCTATTCTCAAATTTTGCTAGGATCCAGTGCCAATCCTTGACCAAATACCCAAGTGGCTTAATAAAATAGCCGAGATACTTAAAGCCCTTATTAATGTGCTCTGTTCTATAAGGTAGGAAACCTGTGATCCTGTGCATAAGGTCAGTATCCAAATCATTATGCAGGAAACATGATTGCCCATATTGATTTGCATGCCAGAGGCCTCACTAAAAATGTCTAGAATAACTTTGAAAGCCATCCATTCCTCAAATGTCCCAATACCAAACATGATCACATCATCTACAAATAGTAGATGTGTGAGAGAAAGCTAAGACGAAATTTTGATACCCCTGATCTTACCATTTAGTTTAGCATCCTCAATCAGCAAACTAAGCCCTTCGATGACCAAAATGAACAGCAAAGGAGATAAAGGGCATCCCTGCCTAATGCCCCAGGAAGCAGTAAAAAAATTTGAAGGAGATCCATTAACAAGAAGGGCAAAATTCATAGATGACAGGAAACCCATAATCCAGTTCACTCCGACCAAAGGGACCCCAATTTGTAGAAGAATAAGTCTGATGTAAGTCCAATTAACCCTGTCAAAAGCCTTAGTAAGGTCCAGTTTCAATATAAGGGCACACCTGTTTTTGGTTTTGACAGTGTGAAGAACTTCCTGTGTAATAGCCAGAGGTTTAGTAATTTGTTGATTCTTCAAAAAGCCAAATTGCTATGGAGAGATGAACTTATCCAGATAGGGCTTAAGTCTCAGAGCAACCACTTTAGAAATCAACTTATAAACCAGATTGCAAAGGGATATGGGTCAGAAATCAGCAAAAGAGACAAGATTTTCCTTTTTAGGAATAAGTGCGATAAAGGTGGAGTTTAAGGAGGGTGCCACCCGACCATCCTTTTTGGAGGTTTCAACCACCTTAACAAGCTCAAGCCCCAAAATGTCAAAGAAAGCCAGATAAAATTCAACTGGCCAACCATCAGGACCCGCGGACTTGTCCTTTTTGAAAGATTTGAGTGCAGTCTCCACTTCTGCCAATGAGATTTGACATGAAAAGGACTCACTTTCCTCTGGGCTGATGAAAGATGGAAATAATCGAATGACCTTAAGTTGGGTCACAATATTGGTTAGATGGTGATCAGAAAAAATATTCTTGAAGAACCGAATCCCCATAGTCTTCAGGCCTAAACCATCAATAACCAAGTTGCCAACCTCATCTTCAAGACCCCAGATCGCATTATGGTTTTTTCGAGCAGAAGCCACTGCATGGAAGTATTTAGTATTTGTATCACCCTGTAATGCCCAAGACAATCTACTTTGTAATCTAGCAGAATGTATCTTGTGATCCACCCATTTTTGTAGCTCAAGTCTAAGGGCTGCAATTCGAGACTGTTCACAAGCACCCAAAATACCAGAGGTCGTGGAATCAAGAAGAGGGGTAATTTCATCCTCCAATAGTGCTGATTTATCCTTCATCTCAATGGTTTTTTGTTTAGTCCAGTCTTTGACTATACCTTTAAGAAGACACATTTTGACAGATAGATCTTCCATAGCATCCACCGAAACATTGGAGGAAATAAGAGGCCATTCAGTTCTAACCAATTTAACAAAATCCTCATTAGCCAACCAAGAGTGATTGAATTTGAAAGGGAAAGCACAAGAGACTAGATGATCCAACCATTCAAAAAGAACAGGAAAACGATCAGATACCCCCGATCGATGAGCCCGGACCCGATGCCGAGGAAGAAGGCTGACTAGATTATCTGAAAGCAAAAATAAATCAAGCCTTTTAGATATGCCCTCATCCCCTAATCTACCATTCCGCCAAGTAGGCCCAGCACATGAAGGGGCCACATCTGCCAAATGATGGTTCGAGAAGAGTTTAGTAAAAAAGGGTCCCAAAGGATCAATTTGAGCCTTAGAACCCCAAATCTCAGACCCGTTCAATGTGAGGTTCAGATCACCCGCAAGAATCAAGCTAGGCAAGGAGAGCAGACCACCTCTAGCCACCGAATCCCAAAAAGCTTCTCTATGAAGGTAATGTTCGTAGCAGTTAAGGATGGAAAGAGTGATGGTCGACCCCCGGAGGTGAGCCTTGAGTAAGATCCCAGCCACAGTATGAAAGGCTATGCACTTAACTAGTTTTGGGTTCCAACTAGATAGTATGCCCCCGGAAAGACCAGAGGAGCTGGTGGCACAGAATTCCCAACCAGGACAGAGCTTGGAAAAAGCAAGTAAGGCAGGAAAGGTATTATTCATAGTTTCTTGCAAGAGAATGACATCAGGCGAGAGAGAAGAGAATAGGTGAAGGAGACTTTTTTGTTTGGCTAAGCCCCCTAAGCCACGAACGTTTAGTGAGAGAATGCGCATCAAGAACCACTCTAATGAGGGGACAAAGCTCTAAGAACCCTAAGAGGAGAAGAAGAATGCTGACGAGCCGCATTTTTTAGTCTGGTGGATAAGGGGGTATACGAAGTAGGAGTAGGAGCCAATAGTTCAGAAGGGTTTTCCTTTTCTTTCTAATCGTAACATTTTCGAAACGAATAGAATCCAAAGGTAAGTTTAACTTTAAATTTAACTTTATTAGTTTAACTTTAACTCGAATCACGATTATATTGGATAAATAGTAGATTAATTATTATATACAACTATTAGCCTAACTCCAATCATTCTACAAGTATAGCTCCAATCATGGTTATATTGGATAACTATTAGATTATTATTAGATTATTCCAATACTGATACAACTATCAAATTAAATTTAAATGAACTCCATCTCTTAGCATGAGAAGTTGACCTTGATTGTAGTGAAACCATGCACCAAGAACAATCACTTAGGTAATGTGCAGCTTATGTGACAGTTGAACTCCATCTAGCAGTTGGGAGTCAATTAATGTGCATAAGGCTTAGTCTAAGCTTTATATTAACTTTCAAATTAACTACTAGCACATCCACATAGATTGTGGTTGGTTCACGTCAATAGTGATCAAATAGTTGAGAGATAGTGATGGCATGGAAGATGGTTTGGATTTTTTGTATTCATCATATTCTTATAGTTAAACATGTTCAACTATGAGTTATCCATTCCTAGCTACATGTTATCACCAACAATCTTCATGTTATCCATTTATCAACTATCACTTATTTTTTATATTCTTTTTTTTTAATCTCATATTTTTGTAGTTATCTTCCATGCACTGTTAGTTATCCATTCATCGCTAGCAGTTATATATATATATATATATATATATATATATATATATATAAATTTTTTAAATACTTTATAAATTTACCCAACTGAAATAACCAAGAAAATGAAGAGTACAAAGTGAAAGCCGATAAACCAAAGGGTGCCGTTTAATCATTTGGAAACCCGCAGCAGGACTGCTCCCTATAGCTCCCTAGCTAATAACCATGCCTCTCCATAGATCTAACACAATCATATCTTACTTTTAAAAAAGTATATAAGGATTTCTGTTACACATATAGAGAGGGGGAAATACTATTCTATCCTATCCTATCCTATCATATCATATCATATATAAAGCTCTCTTTGTTGCTTCTCAGGAGCCTCTGGAGCTTCTAAGGGGTATGGATATGAAACAAGCTATCTAACGGATGAAAGGGATGCTTGCTCAAATGCACTACGGGCTATTAAACTTATATATATAATTGCTTATTTCGAATTTTGAACAACTAACATAGAATCAATCTGTAATGTCCCCTTCCTTTTAGGCCTTGAGGCCCATACCGCTAACCCATGTGATTCCTGTGGGTTCGAGCGGTTACTGAGAGCTAGGGGATCATATCAGGACTGATGCCATCTGTAGAAGATCTAGGGCATCATCATTGGGTCAAGAAGGACCACTTGGGCCAAAGGCCACTTTCATGCATGACCATGCTCTTTTCCATGCTCCATGCATGACCATGCTCTTTGCATGCAAGTCAACGGCAAATTAGAAGATAAAGTGACCTAATTAGGTCAAAGATAGGGTTTTGCGCAGTTGAACTTTATAAATAGAGGGAAAAGCAAGAGGAGAGGACACTTTATGATTATTGATTATTTTGGGAGCACTTGACAGCAGCACAGCGTGCAGCACAGCAGTTGGGGTTGGAGACAGAGTCTTCAGCTAACAGGATTTCGGCAGTGAAACATCTGTCCTAGTCTTGTCCGGGTAAGCCATACTGGTTCACCACTTGTTCTTCATTTTACTCATCAGTTATATAGTACAGGGCATAGATATTTGCAGAGGCACGGTGCAGCCGTAAGAGGGGGTTCTCCACCAGAAAGCCCTAATCAGCTATTGGGCCTTCAGATCTCAGTTTCCTTCCGAAACTCGGGCATCATTCTCATCAGCAGCTTCATACTCCGGTACCCAGTAACTATCAGCTTCATCCGAGCTCATCCGAAGGAGTTATCAGCCTTTCCAGACCATCAGGGGCGTGAGCAGCTGCCTCAGAGAACCAAAACGTTTTCATACTT
>LPNX010683588.1:22814-43800 GCA_001517045.1 Pseudotsuga menziesii | reverse complement strand
GAATGGCATGTTTTCGTCACTATTCCAATGAATTCCATTTTTCGTCACCATTCCAACGAAAGTTCATCGATTTTGCAATGGAAGTTGCATAACATTTCTAGAGCGATGATCCTCAGTTTCATTTTCAAAATTTTCCAAAAAATTAAACTATTTTTCCACGAAAAATGCTCTCTTAACTTTCTCATGGCAAACTTTCATGGGAAAATTGAGCCATATGTAATAGTGTGAGCATGTATTTGTCAATGTAAAGCCCAGAAAAAGCTCCTTTAAATTACGGAGTTGTGCTAGATTGGAACCCAGGTATTGTGAACTGTTTGAAAAATTGGCAAGAGTTGGACAAGTGGCTTATTAGTTAGCTTTGACACCTAATATTAGAATATGATTTTACTCATGTGATCGACTGGAATGCTATTTAGGTAGAACCCAAAGGTGATTTTTAAGTGGAACCAGACTGTATTATCGACATGAGGGAATTTTTTCTCCGGAATCGCACCATTGGACAGGTAAAGGTGCAATGGAAGTACCTTAGTCCAGATGAAGCAACTCGGGAATTGGAGAGTCATATGCAGGAGACATCCAGATCTGTTCCAGGAAGACTCAGAAGAAACTTAAGCAACATAGAGGACGACGTTGAACTTAAGAGAGGGTGTTTGTAACCCACCTAAAACTGAAAAATAAATATTTTTATTTAATTGAGAAAACATTAGGTTAAAAATTATTGTAAAGTTTTTTATGACCAAGGATGGTCAAGGATGACTGTAATTGAATATTTATTTATTGAAATAATAAAAAATGTGAGACACCTACCAAGAGAATATTGTTGAAGAGTGTTCACTGACCCACTGGGAGGAATGAGCAGCTCAAGAAGGCTAAACGACAATTGGAATCACTAGCATTTCCCTTTCTAGTTGTTGCAGGTAGAAGCATCCCTAAAATTGTGGTCATGTTCCGTGAGAAGAGGAACTAAGCAGGTGGCTCATTTATTTACAAAAATGACCCAAAGACCTAGGCAATCTTATAAATACCATTGAATTGAGAAAGAGGCTAATTACATTCTATTCCAAGTGATTAGACCCTTGTGAATTGCTGCAAACTGAAAATTCACGCAGACAAGAGGAATTCTATGAGGGGAAAGCTAAAGTGAAATTTTTGAGAGTTAAGTCTGCTAAGTTGCAGATACTTTTTTGTTTGGTCTGTTACACAGCATATTCATCCTTGTGGTTGATTGAATAGGCTCGAGGGGGAAAGCTAAAGTGAAATTTTTGAGAGTTAAGTCTGCTAAGTTGCAGATACTTTTTTGTTTGGTCTGTTACACAGCATATTCATCCTTGTGGTTGATTGAATAGGCTCGAGGGTCCTAAAGAAAGTGATCTTTGCTACTTTCAGGAGACGGTTGGGAGGGACAGTATTCTTTGGGTGTTTTCCCCCCTTCTGCAATTATCCTCTAAGTTGTTTTGTTTATTATCTGTAAAATTACTTCATATATTTATTGTAGATTTAAGAATGTTAAATATCTATCTGAACTAAGTAATTATTACTAAATTCGAATAGGTTAGGAATATCTTATGTTTTGAGTATTATATAAATAATTCTATAGTTTTTCCTTCCATAAATTTATTGGAAAATGGTATATTATAGTATAATTCTTTGTTTGTAATACATATAATATTAGTAGTTTTTATTTTATAGTATTANTCTGAACTAAGTAATTATTACTAAATTCGAATAGGTTAGGAATATCTTATGTTTTGAGTATTATATAAATAATTCTATAGTTTTTCCTTCCATAAATTTAATGGAAAATGGTATATTATAGTATAATTCTTTGTTTGTAATACATATAATATTAGTAGTTTTTATTTTATAGTATTGTTTTTCCTAAATGCTTCATCTCATTGCATTCATAGATCACTGCAATTATTGCTAGGTAAACCTTGGAAATTGAATTAACACTTATCACTTATTATTAGGTGATAGACTTATTTAGACTAGTACATTATATGTAATTAATAAAACTTACAAGTCCTCTATCTAAGAATCAAGGACAAAGTTACATTTATAAGTTCCACTAAGTTTATTTAGTACTACATACCTTTTTTAATTTAAAGAAGAAATGTCATTACAGCCTAAAGGTCTAGGCATTCACTGAAGCTAAGTTTGGGTTTCAAGATTCATTCAAACTGATGAAAAAGATCATTTAACTCCACAGAGACTTGTCACTAAGTACCATATCTATATATCTACAATAAAATAATTACAGTATTAAATAAAAATTTATTAATTATATCAGATTTTCCAATTGTAAATTTATAAGGTCTAAATTCCAAAATGTATATTTCCTTCGCGAAAAGCTCACTATAGAATAGGATAAGTCACATCTAAATTATTTAACATTTAAGATAAAGAGCGAACAAGTCAAGGGTTCAAACCCTGTAACCCTTCGACAGCCGAAGGGCGTGTGTACTATAGCTAGGGTTCAAAAACATCAAACTTTAATCAAACATGTAAACTTATCAAACGTTAAATATGTTAAAGCCTTACGGATCAAACCAAATTATATGTATATATATACACACGCATATACATATATAACAATCAAATTTTGAACTATGTCAGAGCTACAATAACATGCAGAACACATCGGCCTCATGACCCTAAACTATTCAACTAAAAATCCAGCTGGAAATTTATGAGGTTCACGTGGCTCCATTAAAGCCACTAAGGTTTTAATTTTTTACACGCACTCTCTATAGTTCTCACGCACCAAAGAATTTTCTTCCCCTCGTCATTGTGTGAAGGTCTTCAAGTTTACATGATGCTTAATTTCTTTTCCAAAGTAGGCTTAGTTCGTAGGGATAGTTGTTTTTCATAATATACTTAGGGCCTTCTTTGTATGTCTTAATTTAGACCTTGGGAAGGTTTCCTAGTAATACGAGACCACCCTCTTCAAAGTACATGCAGTGACTAAATGGTTTATGTGTTAGCTTTAGAGCTAAGTAAGACCATAAACCCATAATCCTATCATCGTAACAGGGTTAACCAACATTCTAAAAAATATCTAGTAAGCACACTAACTATGACTAACGTTGAATAAACCTTTACGACTTAACATCAATTAAACTAGTAAGTTGCATTTTCGTAAAGTGTCGTAATTAGATATTAATGAGCTAAATCACTAACTCAAGATAAATGATATATTAAGGACTTAGTATGGAATTATTTACATCATATAATTGCGGGTAGACATTAAAATATTTTATTTATTTATTCATCAAATTTGGAGATGTTACATTACAGGTTATTATTGAAAGTTTATGAAAGGATTTTCTAAGATATCCTACCCCATAACTTCACTGCAGAAGAAAGATAAGAGGTTTGATTGGAATGAAAAGTGTATGGAAAATTTTAATAAATTAAAACATTTGTTAAATACCGCCCCTGTCTTAAAAATTGTTGATCCTTTTAACGATTTTGTCTTATGCACCAATGCATGTATGGAAGGATTAGGAAGGGTGTTAATTCAAGAGAATTACGTCGTGGACTATGAATCTAGAAAACTAAAATAACATGAAAAGAACTATGCTACACATGACTTAGAACTTGTTTCAATTATACATGCATTACAAATGTGGCGACACTACCTCATCGGAGGAAAATGTTTACTCATGTCAGATAACATAAGTTTAAAATACTTATTTGACCAAGAAAATCTAAATGATAGAAAAGATAGGCAGTTTTCATTCTTAAGTGAATGTGACTTCGAAATACATCATATAAACGGGAAAGAAAACAAAGATTCATATGCTTTAAGTCATCATACAAATTTACTATTTTCAAACAACAGTTATGAATCAGATTTGGAAAATTAGATCTCAAATGCAGAAAATTCGGATAAAGTATACCAAACTTTAAAGGAAAACACTGTTGAAAATGAAAAGAACCAAATAAAAATAGATTTAGTCTAAATGGAAAAGGATTATTGTTGCATAAAAACATATTGTACATACCAAATACAACAAAATCAAATTAACTGTTATGAATGAGTTACACAAACGACCCTATTCAAGACATCCTCGATACCAAAAGATGATTACCATGGTCAGAAATGACTTATTTTGGCCTAACATGAAAAAAGAGGGAGTCGAGTAATTAGCTCGCTGCATCGAATGCCAATAAGTAAAGGAAGAACACCAACATCCAGCAAGGTTACTACAACCACTACCCATTCCGAAATGGAAGTGGGAAATAATTAGCATAGATATTATAATGGTGTACCTAAAAGTTTTAGACATCACGACTCAATCATGGTCATAGTCTATAAGTTAAGTAAAGTGGCTCATTTTATTCTAGTAAAATCTACTTATAAGGTTGTTAACATCGCATATATTTTTTTGAAAGATATTTTTAGGTTACATGACGTACCAAAGGTAATAATCTCAGATAGTGATGTAAAATTTACAGGAAATTTTCGGAAAACGTTGTTTAAAGGACTAGGCACATAATTGAATTTCAGTATTTTGTATCAATGAAAAAACATATGGGCATACTGAAAGGGTACAAATAAAGTCCTAGAATACATTCTTAGAATGTATGTAATTGATAAGCTCGGTAAGTGGGAATATTACTTACACTTAGTGGAATTTTCTTACAATAATTATTTTCAAGTATCAGTCGGTATATGTCCTGCTGACATTATGTATGAACTCAAATGTAATACTCCATTCTTAGAAAAGTCTAGTTGATAGGTTAATGTTCGGACCTCAATTGTTAAAGGATATGGAACTAACCATGAAACATGTACAACAAAATTTGAAAGTTTCCCAAGAAAGGAAGAAAAGTTATGTTGACTTAAAAGGAACTCCTAGAGAGTTCTAGGTAGGTGAGCACATGTATATAAAGGTAAATCTCAAGAAAATCTATCTAAGATTGAGAAATTGTTCAAATTAGCAGCCAGGTATCGTGGGCCATTTTAAATTTTGGCTAAAGTAGGTTCGATGGCATACCGGTTAGCCCTACCACCTACCGTTAAAGTACATAATGTTTTTTGCGTTTCCATTTCGACGAAATATGTTCATGATGCTACTCATGTGATCAATTGGAATGGTATAAAGGTGGAACCCGAAGGAGATTTCTATGTGGGATGGGAGCGTATTCTCGACAGGAGAGTACTTTTACTCCAGAATTGTACCATTAGAAGAGTCCACTTGGGAATTGGAAAGTGATATGCGAGACGCATAGCTGATCCTATTCCAAGATGAAGAAATGGAAGAATAAGATATAAATTTAATAACATCGAGAACGGTGTATGTAATACACAATATTTAATAAATTGTTATTAAATTCTTTTAAGAATATTTTATTTTATTGTTTTAAATATTTTTAACAAAAAGTCAAAAATAAAACAAATGTAATGGATTATTATTTTATTAATAAAAGATACTAGAGAGGAAAAAAATGAAATAGTTGTTGAAGCGTGTTTGCTAACCCACAAGAGGAAATGACAAGTGGTTGTAGTTGCTAAGTGAGAACTCAAGGTGCAGGAGGCATCTTCCCCAAAATCAGGTCATAACTCTCTCTTGAGTGATAAAGAGAAAGACGGTAATAAATGACCAAGTCCTAGGCAAAATACTATATAATAGTATATCCATTATCAAGAAAGAGGCTAGCATTGGACAGGGATTGAATCTGAGAATGCAAGATATGGTGCATTAAGTGGATTTTGCTCTTCTGGTTCAACGAATGGGCTCGGGAGTTCTCAACAAAGTAAATTGGCCGCTCTAGGAGTTGGTTGGGAGGAATGACTATTCCATTTCTATTTTCTCGACAGCGGTGCTAGTTTCCTTGTCTTATTTCCCAACTAATTAGAACTAGTTACAACAGAATATCTATCTTTTCTTAGAATTGCAGCTATTTCCATTTAAGCATAAATGTATTATGCATTTGTAGAGGATGATGATCTAATATGTTTTCAGAACTAGATTTTATTTTATGTTATTATATTCATGCCTATAAATACCAAATCTAGTTCTTAATGTATCTTGGACCGGGCATCCATACCCGAATCGAATATTTCTAGTGATGTATGGTAGATAAACAACTAGTATATTGAAAAAGCAAGTTGTTGAAACACCTAGATAAATGCTATAGACTAAGTTTGTCTATTTTACAACATAGTGTTTAAATAACGTTATTTAGAGACGAGAATCGTACTAAAAAATATTATAATTAGTTAAAGACTGAGGGAACGCATTTAATAAACTCACATAGATTTAGACAGATCTAACTAAACCAAACAACAACAATTAAAATAATTCTATATAATATGACAAAGGAATACGAGTAACATGGATGTTATATCTTAAATACTGACAAACGAATGTTACAGTCAAATCTTCTACTGTATAAATAAATAATCAATTTATTCGAATTTGGATAAGATCTAGAAGGCTTCCTTAGATTTATCAATTATTAAAATCCATCCCATTTCATAAACCTCTCTTACAAGTCAAATATTACATATCAAGAAGGCAAGATTAGGATCGATTGACGTCTAAGGAAAATAATTATAGATAATCTTTACACAATTAAAAATATATAAATGTGAAATATATGAAACTAAACGAAGTAATTAAAATCCTAAAGTTATCCAAGTCATTCATTAACTTGAAGACCCTGACTGAGTCGAGGTTATCGGTTTTAAATCTTGGATCCACTTCCACGATTTGTTGTTAGATCGCACAGCTAAATCAGAGCATCAACCCCTATCATTTATTAACAAAAAAAATCAAATCTACACCATACTAATCAATGAATCAATCGAATTTATTATGTGGAAATAAGACCATCGTAGATGGAAGCCTCACCGAGATCGAATCTAGTATTAGAAGCTATCATTCAAGCCATAACTAAATAAAAAAAACTAGAACTATTTCAAAGATGCACATTACCAAATGCATAATAAGAAATCGGGTATAGACCCTAAGGGTCATATTATCATGTTAAATATAGAATGTTAAATGAAATTTATTCTAAATCCATGTGGATGTAATACCATCAGTGATGGCAACCAAATTCATTAAAAATCCATTTATTTATTAAATTACATGTGGCGGTAATTCAATCCATGATGGATCCCACAAAAACACTTTTAAAACCTTGGAACAAAACAATATATGCATGAAAGAGGTTTAAGCCAAGTGTTGGAACAAAGAGGTTGCAAAGCCCTCTATTAGAGAGAGTTTAAACCCTGAGGGTTGAACTAAAACATAATAACGTATCTTGTAAGGAGGCGAAAGCCAGAGATCTTCCATTATGGATCCAAAACCTAGCCAAGAGCCACCTGCAGTCAAACGAACCCAGGTCAATCAGTGACTGGGTAGAAATGATTAAAACTAGTTTTTAAATAGTGTAAGGTTTCATAGTTTACATTGGCATCCTAAAACGTGGGCTTGGGAGGATGGCAACGAAGATGAAGACCAGGGCTTATCCTTATGGATAAGCAAGGATTTCGCAAACTAATAGCAAGAACAATATAAAAGGAACAAAAACATCACCTATATATATGACAACAAGTTGACGATAAACTATGTAAACAATCATGTTTTGTGCAACATGTCATGTAACAGTTTAAGATTTGTGTAAGCAACTTTGCAAAAAAACAACAGATGTATTTATGCCATAGAAACTATTCCATGAGGAACATAATCATGTGCTATGGTTATTTATATATATCCATTAATTTTTATTTCTACTTTTGTATTTTGGAGGTTCATGACAAAAAGTATTGATAAAATGTTTTGTTAGAGGTGTAAATTTCTTTACAAAAAGTTATTTTGACCTTCAAATATTTTCTCAAAACATTATCAATAGTTATATGTTAGAGGGTCAAGACTCCCTAGGGGCTAGGAGTTTAGAGTATGGGTTGATAGTTAACAAATTAGGTAAATCATTGGATGTGGAGTAAATGTTGCAAACCGATGATTGATGGTGGACGATATTGATGGATAATGGAGAACGCTATTATCTTGACACGAGTTTTCATCAATGCTGTAAACACTAGATAAATTCACCTGATATTCGAACCATGGATCGATCACTCCATTATTTGATTCCAACGGCTTACTATGAAAATCAAAAGAAGGTTGTGATGATGTCCTCATAAGCCGCAATAAATCGGTTCTCAAGTGTGAGTCGATAATCAATAGAGACAAATATGGCATCGCAGGACTTCATGGTTTTGTGGAATATTTCACAGAAAAGAATGGTGTTGGACCTATAGATTACAAACCCTCCACCATGGAAGGACAGAATGACATGGAGCCTCTCGATGGAATCAATCTCTTATTGTCGGGGTAGGAAGGCCCGAGCTATCAATCGTTCGGGTGGACCATTGGTCAATCTTTATGTCCTTTGATATGAATATATCATCCATAGTGTTAGGTTCATTGGCAATGCAGGATGGAGCTTGGAGTAGTGTGGAGGCTAGAAGAAAAGATGGATTTTAAAATCACCATCAAAATTGTCTTACTTTGGATCTCTTTTATCATTCTGGGAAATGCAGGATTGCCGAGTCTCATCAAATGTCTAGATATAATAGTTATTTGAAATTTTTGGGTAGTGATATTGAATCCCTTTATATTTGTAGAAGGAAATATACAATACTGTTCTGTGATCTGTATATATACATTTGTTTAAATTTCTAGTGAAGGGATTGGAGGCAAGGTCTCATAAAAGTATTTGACTAATATAGAAGATGTCTTATGCTTATCTATCCAAGTACATAATTATCCGAGTCTGGAGATACAAGTCAAGGATTGATTCTCATATGGAATTCCATTGTATTTATACATTTTACTAGTTGGATTGTGGTCCTTTGATGCTTAAGGTAGAAAAAATATTTTTTCGGTCCAAAGGGGTAGATAAACCATATGGAATATCAAAATTTTGGTTTGGTTTCTATGTGTGTGTGTGTGTGTGTGTGTGTGTGTGTGTGTGTTTCTCTATGTGTGTGTGTGTGTGCACGCGCAAACACAGTTGTCTTAAGAATATCATGGGAAGAATCCATATGGGGCACTATATTTTCAATGGTTCTCAATTCAAGATATCATCCATACACATCTTTACTTAAACTTGAAAAAAAAATCGTGTATATGAATGTGTATATGCATATGTATTTTTTCACTTAACCTCGACCATACAATCCATATGTTATATAACATATACCTCTGTATGGGCATCCGATGAACTCCCTTTTTATCAATAAAAAAAGGCCAAATTCCTTTATAATATCATATTTTCATTGTGATGACCTTTAGATACCAAGAAGTCACTGAGTGGTGTCTATTCCATGAAATATACCTCGGCCTTGCACTTGGCCTCATTTACAAATTGGTTGCATTGACACATCGACATGTTCTCTTCATCATAAATAAGCTTGGGCATTGTTTCAATCTATTGTCATTGTTTTTCTTACTATATTATATAACACAAACATTCATTTATGCTCTTGGCTTAGGTCATTGGCTCCTCCTTTGTTTTATGTTGAAGTAATTTCCACGGTAAAATCAATTTTTACCAAATATTCAACTTCGAGTGAAACAGATGAGGAATTCTAGCACCGTATTAAGGCATGAGTTTAATGGTGTGATTGTAAAGAGATATTTTGTGCCGGTACTCTCTTGATGATATCAAGACTTCCCCTTTATTTACTGAACTGTATTTTATTTTTAAATGAGATTTGAATAGATGAAACCCACATCAGAATGTGGATCATGTGAAGATGCTTTGTAAATCTCTAATTTCCTCTTTTAAAAAAAAACCTTTTTCTTGTGATTGAGCCCTTTCTTTGTTTGGTATTTTATCTATAATTAGTAGCTAAACCATATGTAATATATTCTATATGGAAATTTGAGCGGAACCCTATCTCTCTTCATTTACGTCTCTTCTAAATGGAATTTTGCATACCTTAGGATTGTATCCATTGTTGATATTACCCTATGTGTATGTGAAATAAACATTGGATTTTCTAGGACTTGAATCAATGGGACAACCATTATGTTGATGTTATCCTATTAACATATGCCTGGAGATTTGTATAAAGCAAGTTTATATTTGGAAATTTGTTTAGTTTCTATATTTTTTTATTTTTTATAGATGACTTTCAACTATAAGTGTAAATGTTTGTAAGGAGGTTCAACTACAACCTCTACTTTTGTAAACTTTATAGTTGTTAATAAAATTTTAACTTAGGATATCTTGATCTTTGTGTAATGGGTTTATCATTTTTTTCTTGCTAGTTTACAAAAGTAATGTTATCCTATGTTACTGTATTGTTTTCTCCCATCGAGTTTGGTAAATTTCCTACAAGCAAAACAAGTTGTAAACTTTTATGATTGATAAGAAAAAATAAAAAAATCTCTAAGAGGAAAATCAAATTATTCGGCCCTTTTGTTTGTCATTAATGAAGGGATAAAATATGTTATGGAATTTGAGTTCTTATTTTGACAAATTGCTTAGAATATTTATATATTGGACTACACCTGGCACTTACCACCCGCGATGTGCATAATGTGCATGTTCCCTATGATGTAAATAAAATGCATGCTTGTCCTAAATTTTATTGGAGCTTACTAAGGTTTGAATTCTAATAGTAGCCATACAGGATTTGATTTAACATTTTGAGTTTTAAATTGAGTTAAATAATGGGAGATGTAACAAAACTTGAATTCTCAATGCCACCAATGATATGAAGAAAACCATGAGATTAAATATTTTGCTAAAGTAATTGGGAATCAATGACTCTAAATGGCACTACTTATTTGCTACAAACAAAACATGCTATAAAATTTAATTTTGTTTGCTTTCCTCTAATAAGGTGGGTAACCCAATATAATGTGAATCGACACCACCTCTAAAGATATGTTAAGTTGTAATGCATAATGTCAATTTAAAAATAACAATTTACTTAAAAAACACTTTACAAAAGCTAACTGTTTAGGTTAAATTGAGAATACTAATTGGAATAATTGATGAAAACAATTATATTGTAAATGGAATAATTGATGAAAACAATCATATGTAAAGATGTGATGGATAAATATGCATTCCCCTTTCTTTTTAAAAAGAAATCAGCCTAACACATCAAACTCCTACATTGTAAAATATTAGGCCTTAAACGTTTTATTTAATGGGTTTCAAATAAGTTAAATCACCTTAAGAGAAAAAAACTTGTTAGTATTAAAATTATGTTAAAAACAAAATTCTTTATTTGAAAAAAATTGTGAAGATCTTACATTTCTCATTTTAATATATGCAAATTATAAGATAAATATATTTTTTTTTCAAAAGAGTATTAAATATGGTTATAATAATAAAATTATAATCTAATTTATGGTCTTATTTTAGTGAGATGTTAAATTGTCTTATTAGACCCCTTTATTTGTGAGACAAGGTTTTTTTTACATAGTTCTTTTTCCTGGTGTAAGAACAATACAACTTAGTATGGTGAATATGAGTTTCCATAGAATTTGACTATATATTTGGGAAACAAAGCCTCAATGTCAAAGACTAACACTTTAAAAGAGTTAAATGTCCTTGTGCCAAAACAAACCTAATAACGAAACAATAATTTTATTAAATTAGTCACTTATTCAAGTGTTGAATCTAAATATCTTGGTGAGATTGAATGACAGAATTAACAAAATTTAGATAATATTAACATGATTAGGAACAATTAAATGCATTATATAGCTTCAAGATTATTGCGAGTTGTGTGCGGTAGACGATGTGGGTCCATGGGTTGAGTTGGAAGGGATATTCATGAGGCATTAGGATGGAGCATAAAAATTTATAAAGTGTTGTTCCACAAGTAAGGGGTGAATTTATGAGTCAATTGAAGCCATCATTGTTGCAGTGATAGAGCATCAATATAACATTGAAGATTACAAGTAGAGGCAAACTATGGAATTGGATAAGAAAAACATGGTGGATGAGGACAAGATATATTAGATTAAGGATAAATCATAACTAGAAATTGGGATCTACTTTGGAGGGTGATCATGATTTTTTGTGAGATAGACCATGACTATAAAAGCTATTCGTGGTAAAACAATATACAACATTCTAGGTTTTATGTTGTTTGTTTCCTACTTACCCTATAGGGGAGCATATATGCTAATCTTGAGATTATATTTGATAACTCTGAGTTAAGAGCAATTTAATTTTAGAAATTTCTAACATTCACCAACAACATTGCATTATGTGGGATCTATGTTTCATAAATATAGATCTAGTAGTAGTAAAAGAATTATGAAATAATGAAATTTCATAATTGATTTAGTAAAAAATTACAAAAAGGGGTAGTAAAAAAATTATAAAAAAGTAATAAAAAATTATAAAAAATATACCAATATAAAATATGAACAAAGTTAGAGAGGTTATAAATTTAAAATACAGATTCTAGAAATATAAATAACTTAATTTCACATTTAAAAATTACATGAAATGTTACAAGTCCATGAATATAAATTTAAGGAAAATTGATAATTTAAAAAAATACCTTAAAAATTTGGAAAATTGTACATTTCATAAGTTTAAAATAATGAGAGAATTTAATGGATAAATATAGACAAAGTAAATTCATACCTTTTATCCCGAGATGTGGGTGAGCATGAAAGGGTCGACAGGTGTGAGAGGAGGGACAGGAGGCCTCGGGAGGAGAGGGAAAGTGTCGAGGTGGAAGATGCCACCTGATCCTCCCCCAAGGATTAACTCATATGTGCGTACACTCCACAACAAATACAATCTCACATGTTTTGAAGCACCACCATTGTTTTGATCAAACATATCTTGGCTCACATGATGATGATTTGGTCTTCGAACGAGAGGATCCGTCTAGAAAAATGTCCTTCCCATGCAGAGAAGGGAGAATCATGTCCCTCCCATATGAATATTATTCATGGGTGTCAGGGCAGGCACAAGGTGTGACATGCTCCTTTGCCTTCGAGCCATGCGAGCAGTAAGCGCGCCAAACCAAAGGGCGAGTTCATCACGCTCCAAACAGGTCGTAGGGAAAATATGAGGCACTCAGCCTGAGGCTCGTTGAAAACTCATGGCGCCAAGCATGAAGGTCATGGAATTCCTTGTATACTCCCAAGCGAGAATGATAAAAGGCTCTTGATGAAGCTTAATCTTGTCACAAAGGCTAAGTTTCACCTTGAAGGTTCTGACTAGCGAAGCTTGGCCTTCGAATATTATGATTTTGGGTGTGATCTTTCTGTTCTTTGGATTCCTGCTTTAAAGGTGAGGTTCTTGAGTGCAGAGTGTAGCATAAGAACTCCCCGACACGCTTCATCCACTATGCGCCTCAGCATCAGGGTGCCTTAGTAACAACACAACTTGGAATACCCTGCATGCAGGTTTCAACATCAACACGATTGGATGATGGCTTCAGGACGCGCTGGAAAGTAGGAGGTGGACTCGGAGGCCCTTTTCCAAAAAGAGGCTCCAACACACATCTGCAATTCAATTGCTTCCATGGAAGATGACATCTATGGAGAATTCAGGCTGAAATTGGGGCATGACATTACAATGTCCAATTACTAGAGGCTGAATTTCATCTTGGCCAACTCTATCGGTGAAAGGGAAAGCTTCAGAGATTGCATGAATTTCATGGTCAACACCTTTAAGGAGGATGCTAAAAAAGGGATATCTCACTTGAAAATCCCCAAGCAAATCTCTGAACCCCCTTTCACCAGAGAAAATATGGAAGACAATGATTCAAGCACTAGCACACCATTAGAGGATGAGGTTGAATCCTCTAGGAGAAACTAAATGTTCTATTCTGCTCTATCTTTATGCTCCCTGTAGGCCTCTTTTACTACTATGTTAATTTCTTAATATGTATCATGTTGTCAACCTTCAATGGTTGGGAATCAACATTTATGTTTAGATTCTTGGTATGGACCATTTTACATACCTTTATTAGGTGGTTTCATAGCCATGGCTTGTCTCAGTGCTTCTTCAACAAGCCCGAATATGTATCTCTCTTTTTTATATGAAATAGAAGGACCGGATATCTTACTTCCAAAAAAATCATACTTTTGATTAATTATTTAATTGTCTTTGTTAGCTAAGTGAATTGTACTACCATGATAAAGACCAACCTAAACATGGTAGAATAACCAATATTTTCCCGTTTGAGTAGACCCGGACCTACATAGTTTCCATTTTAACAGATTTTCCTTGTGAAAACATACAAATCCAACTAGTGCAAATAAAAATTTATCTTCTAAATAACGAGTCTACAACATGATTTAGCTTTTCAAATAAGCATAGACACCTTTCAACTCACTTATTTTCACAAAAAGAGAAATTTATTCACTTGTCTTTTAATAAAAAAATTAATATATGTAACTACGAGTATCACATATTAATAACCATGAGGGTTGAAAGTTTTCTAAGAACAAATAATCATTAGTTGTACCTATCAAAAGAGAGTCTAGACTCAAACTTTTATTGGTTGGTAGTGATACTTAACTAGTTCTCATTTTAATAGCCAAATTGAGTTCCTATAAAGAGTAGGAGAATTTAAGCTCTAGTAGAACAAAGATTAACTTCATCTACTTACCTACTTGTCATTTTAAAAGCCCATCTTAGTACATGGAGTGAGATAGGTTAAACCCTAATGAAATACATATTAATAATATTTAGTATGTAGAATCTTCCCCCGAATTAATGAAAAAAATGCAATCCTTGAAAAATTGATTAAAATGAAAAATGCAATCCATGAAGATAACTAAGTACGATTAATATTAGTTGTCAACTTCCTTAAAAACAAGCTTAATAGACTTAATACTTTCATCAAGAGACACATGTTACAAGGAACTTACAACAAAAATAATCTACCAAATTTAATTTGATTTATAAAAAATAATGTATTCTTTTTATGTGTTTATATATTTCTAAAATAAAGTTACCAAGATGGTTATAAGAAAATATTTTATTTATTTTATTTATTTCATTATTTATATAGACAAAATGAAAAACAAATCATGAATAATATACATACTTTTAAGTGTCCATCATCAAACTTGAATGTGTGATTATCAGACCATCTCAACAAATGGCATATGAATAAAATAGTGATTTTATGAGCAATTACTTAAGCACTTGCTTGAGGAAGGCACTTCACTTGTTTATCACCTCAATTTTACTTCCCTATATTGCCAAAAAGACAAAAAATGATATCATAGCATAACTTGATAGAACATCATAGGATAAGTAGAATGATAATTGAAGGTGATACACAAGCTCGACACAAAGCATAATAACATGTATAGGGTTAATATCAAGTAGAGGGTAATTCAGGAATACAATAAGACTCATGTAATGTATAGCAAGCAATTAGGGTTTCTCTAAACATCTAAATGCCCAAAAAAAGGCTAAATGAGTACACAAATAATGCACACGCTTGATTTTTTTAGTACAATACCAAGGTATGCTCGTCTTAAATGACTCTAAAAATGTCAAGCTTTAGATATCAATAACAAGCTTATGGGTCCTTCATTAATGTAAATCAATTATTTATACAATGAAGAATAACTTTTGATTTTCAACCATAAAATAAATCATTATATAGAATCAACTTTCCAAAATATTTTAAAAATACTTCAAAATCCACAAATTAAATTATGATATAGACAATCCATTTTTTTAAATTTATTCAAAACTCATTTTTTTAAATATTACAAATTCTATTATTATTTATGTTCATATAGTCATTGGTAAGAACTCCCAAATGTTTTTAGACTGTAAACATTACAAAGCCCGATTTTAAATTTTTACATCAACTTTTTAATTTTTTTAATAATATTCTCTTAGATGTTAGAGCATTACAAAACCAGATTTTAACTCTATATATACACTAACCTATGTAATAATTTACTTATTACATTTAGCTTTAATAATATGGAGAAAACATTTTTGAAATCACATGGGCAAAGAACAATGATTTGCCGACGAACCTTTATGGATTTCTTGGCTGAGATGACAAACAACTACGCGTAGGAGAAGATATGCAGATATACACCATCATTTAGACCGATTGTCAGACTAAACCCACAGATATGCAGATATACACCATCATATGCAGATATGCACCATGATTTAGACAGAATGTCAGAGTAAACCCAAGAGCTGGAAGCGTGGAAATGAATGAAATCGGAAATGCTTTTTAACATGACTGGAGCATTCTCAGATTCGGATTGAAGAGATGAAAGACATGGTCCTCGCCTTCTGTCACTGGAGCATGCTTTTTAACTAATCTACCAAATTTAATTTGATTTATATCATAACTTGATATCATAGCATAACTTGATAGAACATCATAGGATAAGTAGAATGATAATTGAAGGTGATACACAACCTGGACACAAAGCATAATAACATGTAGAGGGTTAATATCAAGTAATGTATAGCTAGCAATTAGGGTTTCTCTAAACATCTAAATGCCCAAAAAGACTCATGTAATGTATAGCTAGCAATTAGGGTTTCTCTAAACATCTAAATGCCCAAAAAAAGACTAAATGAGTACACAAATAATGCACATGCTTGATTTTTTAGTACAATACCAAGGTATGCTGGTCTTAAATGTCAAGCCTTAGATATCAATAACAAGCTTATGGGTCCTTCATTAATGTAAATCAATTATTTATACAATGAAGAATAACCTTTGATTTTCAACCATAAAATAAATCATTATATAGAATCAACTTTCCAAAATATTTTAAAAATACCTCAAAATCCACAAATTGAATTATGATATAGACAATCCATTTCTTTAAATTTATTCAAAATTCATTTTTTTAAATATTACAAATTCTATTATTATTTATGGTCATATAGTCATTGGTAAGAACTCCCATGTTTTTAGACTGTAAACATTACAAAGCCCCATTTTAAATTTTTACATCAACTTTTTAATTTTTTTAATAATATTTTCTTAGATGTTAGACCATTACAAAACCAGATTTTAACTCTATATATACACTAACCTATGTAATAATTTACTTATTACATTTAGCTTTAATAATATGGAGAAAACATTTTTGAAATCACATGGGCAAAGAACAATGATTTGCCGACGAACCTTTATGGATTTCTTGGCTGAGATGACAAACAACTACGGGTAGGAGAAGATATGCAGATGTACACCATCATTTAGACCGATTGTCAGACTAAACCCACAGATATGCAGATATACACCATCATATGCAGATATGCGCCATGATTTAGACAGAATGTCAGAGTAAACCCAAGAGCTGGAAGCCTGGAACTAGCCTTAGTTTTGGCTGTGAGAACTCTCTAGAACTCACTGAGGCAGCACAAGGTCTTTGAATCTATAACCAAAACAACTCTCTAATTAGATCACATAAAATTTATGGAGTATTCCTTAGGTGGTAGAGGGGCCGGGAAGGGACTGCTAATAACCAAAAGCTAGCATTCAAATTTGTTCCTTATAGGCAAAGATTCTCTCAGTTGTTACAGTGATCAGAGGAGAAATGAATGAAATCCGAAATGCGTTTTAACATGACTGGAGCATTCTCAGATTCCGGATTGAAGAGATGAAAGACATGGTCCTCGTCTTCTGTCATAAAAAAATCAGCGTCTTTGCCCGCCTTCTTCAGAGCTTCGTAGTAAGAAATACCGCGATCTCTGAGCAGATCCCTTTCTGCCACAATTACAAGCATTCGACCATACACCAGAGTTGAAAGCGGGGGAGAACTGGGTCCAACTGGGTTGGAAAAAGGGTGGTCTTTATCGGCCCCTTTCGGAAGAGAGATGCTCCAGACTGCATCTGTCACCAGAGTTGAAAGCCGGGGAGAACTGGGTCCAACCGGGTTCGAAAATGGGTGGTCTTTATCCTCCACTTCGCATCCGATTCGTTCTTCTTTGTCAAAGAAGGGGTGAACAAGAATGGCCCCTTCGAAACGCAGACGATCCCAATTTCTTCCACTCGCAAGGACTCCCAGCTGATGTACGATATTGCCTCCAGCGCTGTCACCTGCCAAGAACACCTTGCTGAAGTCTGCGCCGGAATGAAGCCACGGATCCATCGACACCCCGTCCGCCGACGCTGCTTGGCGATCGAGCCATTTCAGGACGGCGAAACAATCATCATAGGCCGCAGGGAGGCGATGCTCAGGGGTTCTCCGGTACTCCACCGATGCACAAATCACCTTGGCCTCTGTCGCCACTTTATTAAGATAGCTGTGATAAAATGGTGACGCAGCGGATTCGATACAGAAACCCCCTCCGTGAACATAAACAAGCACCGGGACTCTTCGATTTCCATCCGTAACCTGGAGGCCGCGAGGGAGGTAGAGACGAACGAAGACGCCTGTTTCAGGATCGATCACAACGTCTTTGGATGCCACGTCCCCTTGCAGATCCACATATTGTAGCTGTGAAGAAGGGGGGACCGTACCCAGATCCACCAAACGTTTAACTGTTCCGTCTTGGTAGACTCTCAGAAAACCAGGAACCTCAGCAACGATCGATAAGGACGACGACGAGGACGCCATAGGTACGAATTGGCTGAAGACGACGCCAACAAAGCACAGTCAAGCCAAGCACAAGTTCTTGCTCTGAGACGCAGCACAATTTAAAGAGGCCAGCGCCAGAGCCACATTGTATTTAAAGCACAAGGGTTACTACTTCTAGTAGTATTTAAAGCACAAGGGTTGCCTTTCCTCATTTTCACTCATTGAATTTTTAGAATGGGAATTAAAAAATTGGGTTTTAATTTTTTTTTATCTAATAATTTGTCTAGTCATTTTCAACCAAAACTTGTTGGGATTTTGTTTGAAAATGGCCAAGAAACTTAAGAAAAAAAAGGGTTAGACTTATTTCCACCAAAACTTGGTGGGAGTTTTTAGAAAATAGTCAAGAAAATTAAAAAGTAAGGGTTTTTGACTTTTTTTTTAACTAAAACTTGGTCGGAATTTTTAGAAAATTGTCAAGAAAATAAAAAATGGGAATTTTTAGAAAATTGTCAAGAAAATAAAAAAAGGGAATTTTTAAAAAAGGGCAAGAAAATTAGAAAATAAGGGTTTTGACTCTTTTTAACTAAAACTTGGTGGGAATTTTTAGAAAATGGTCAAGAAAATTAAAAAATAAGGAAATAAGGGTTTTGATCTCTTTCAACTAAAACTTGGGCCAAGAAAATTAAAAAATAAGGGTTTTTTTTACCTCTTTCAACTAATACTTGGTGGGGATTTTTAGAAAATAGTTAAGAAAATTTTAAAAATAAGGGTTTTGATTTTAATTTTTTTTTATAATTAGTATAATCATTTTACCTAAAATTTGGTTGAAATTTTTATAATTGGATTTGGCCAAAAAGGTTTTGATTTTTTTTTTTGATAAATAGTATAGTTATTTTTACTCAAAATTTGGTTGAAATTTTTATTAACATGGATCTATTTTAAATTGGGATAGTATTGAGATACATTTTTTACCATTTGGATCCTTTTCGGTACTTGAGAGATCGAGGTTTAAAATGGATCTATGCTAGTTTTTTTCTAAGTCTATATGAAATTTATATTTTTCACTTTTTTTAATATTTTTTATTTATGTCCACTAACATGACTAATGTGATAGGATCTGGAGAGCACCTCCCTTCTCTAGGTGCAACAATTAGATTTGGGCAAAAATTGGCCAAAAAAGTTAAAACAAGGTTTTGACCTATTTTTTATAACTTGTCTTTGTCATTTTCAAAAAAAAAAAAAAATTATTATTTAATTTTAGTTGTTTAGTCATTTTCACCCCAAATTTGTAGGTAAATGGCAAAGATAAATTAAAAATAGAGAGTTTAGACCACTTTTTTAGTTAATGCTTGTGTTTTTTATCCACATGGTTTTTTTAGAATAACTTTCTAGTGCTTAGGTGCACACTTTACTTTAGCAAAGTTTGAATTTGAAAGGCATCTCCAAGTCCTTTGGCATTTTGCCTATCAAATATAGTATTGATAGAACGTTTTGTTAGAGGTGTAAGTTTGTTTACAAAAAAGTTTTATTTATTTATTTATTTTTAGTTTAGATCTTGAAGGATTTTTTTAAAAGGTCATTAATAGTTATATGTTAGAGGGTCCAGACTCCTTAGGGGCAGTTGGAGTATGGGTTGATAGTTAACGTGTTAGGTAAATCATTGGATGTGGAGTAAATGCTACAAACCGATGATGGATGATGGATGATAATGATGGATAATGGAGAATGCTATGATCTTGACGTGAGCTCTTGTTATTGTTGTAAACACTAGAGAAATTCACTCGAGATTCAAACCACAAATCGATCACTCTATTCTCTGATTCCAAGGGCTTATGGTGTAATTTAGCAGAAGGTTGTGATGATGCCCTCTTAAGACACAAGAAATCGATTCTCAAGTGTGAGGGGATAATCAACAAAGACAAAGATGGCATTGCAGGACTTCATGGTTTTGTGGCATCTTTCACGGAAAGGAATGGTGTTGGACCTATAAAGTACAAACCCTCCACCATGGAAGGACAGAATGACGTGGAGGCTCTTGATGGAATTGATGTTTTGTTTTCAGGGTAGGAAGGCTCGAGCTATCAACCATACTCGTGGACTGTTGGTCAATCATTATGTCCTTTGATAGAAAGCTATCATCCATAGGTTTAGGGCCATTGGCAATGCATGCAGGAGCTTGGAGTAGTGTGGATGCTAGAAGAAAAGCTGGAGTTTAAAATCACCATCAAAATTGTCTTAATTTGCATCTCTCTTATCGTTCTGGGAAATGCAGGATCACTGAGTCTCATCAAATGTGTAGATATAATATCTTTTTCAACTTTTTGGGTAGTGATATTGAATCCCTTTATAGCAGCAAAAGGAAATATACAATACAATTCTGTGATATATGCATATACACATTTGTCTATATTTCTAGTGAAGGGATTGGAGAGGAGGTCTCATAA
>LPNX010683588.1:797-14669 GCA_001517045.1 Pseudotsuga menziesii | reverse complement strand
TATATATATATATATATATATATACAAACACCGACATATGAATATGTGTGTTTTTGTTTCTGTGTGTGAGTGTGCACATGCATGGGCACACACTTTTCTTAAGAGTATCATAGGAGAAATCCATATGGGACAACATATCAGTGAGGTACCTGAAGGGTACATTTGAGTATGGGATCAACTATGATACGAATCTAAAGATTAACATGGAGGGTTATGTGGATTCGGATTGGGAAGGCAGTGCCATTGCTAGCAAGAGCACTTCTTGATGTAGCAGGAAGTAGTCTTGCGTGGCACTGAGTACAGCTGAGGATAAATATGTTGCCACTTTCTATTTGGGAGGTAGTATGTTTCTTTTGAAAACTACTATTTTACTTGGTAGTATGTTTAATCATTTCTAAAGGGAATAGCTTGGTTACGTGTTTTCCAAGCATTAAAGTTACCCATTAAGAAGATATTGCCTCCATTTCTTAAACTAGAAATATAATGTTCTAAGCCATTATAAGGACAAATTTTATCAAAATTGTTGTTTTCATAATAGTTAGAATTAATAAGAACAAAATAAATAAATAAATCTATACAGATTTTTTTAATCATTAATGTTTGTAATCCCCATAAAAATGTATTAGTTTAGAGGGTCTTTCTTATAAATCCTAATACAAGGGGGGGTGTTCTTCCTAATGTAACAAGTTATGCCTCTAATGCTTAGTTGATAGGATATCAATATGTGCAAGTGTGGGAATTCCCCCATACAAAGGAGTCTATACAGAGGTTTTAACGGGTATTGATCTTGTAGGAGAGGGATTTTATCTTATAACTAGAAGTGATTGGTGAGGGTTGTGAGCCCATGTGACCCTTAATCTCTAATCCTTGTAAATCCTATCTATCCCTAACACTTATAACATATAATATAACCCACTTATTATAAACCTTAATATGTATAACCTCAAAATTTTATTACTCGCTCATAACGCCTAAATCTTATGACTCTTGACATGTAGCCACTATAAACTCCAACATAGCTATTATAACTTTAATAATTAACCCCCTATATCTCATAAACCTTTAAACCCTTAACACATATGACTCTCGACACAAATAATCTTTAACCCTTATTTGTCATAGCTCGTTTACCCCCACAATTACCCACGTTAATAACCATTACGAACCATAAACAATGTACCACTAATAGAGACTCTATAACCCCTAATCTATTATTGTGATAACACATATGACCTATAACCCCTAATGTAACCACTAACTATTAAAACATATAAGTCATATAAAGTCTAACATTTAAAACATCTAGAATCTAGCAATTTAATAAACCCCTTATTTCTAACTCTAGATTTACATCCTCCAATTCCTATCCCATATTACAACTTTAGTCCTATAAGACAACATTCTTAATTCATATAAGATATTTCCACTAATACATATAAATTTATAACTCTAATCCTTGAAGATGATTTTTCACAACACCTAACTCTTAGAACCATAACCACTATCCCTCGTAACCTTTATTCTTAAACCTTATTAATTCGAACACCTAAGACTAATAATAATAACCATTATCCCTCATAACACTTTATGGAACAACTAATACCTAAGCCATATCACTTTTATCCCCTATATCCACTTACCACCAACCCATATTAACCTATAATATATTATTAAATCCATGTAAACCCTAACCCTTATGACCATGAATTCATAACCCCTAACACCTATAACATATAAATTTAATCCTTAATCATGACAGTTATAATCTTTAACACCTAATAAACATATGTATTTGACCTTTCGTCTCTATAACGACATTCTTGAACTTTCTGTTCCAGATCTGTTCCAGGAAGACTCAGAAGAAACTTAAGTGACATAGAGGATGACTTTGAACTTAAGAGAGGGTGTTTGTAACCCACCTAGAACTGAAAAATAAATATTTGTATTTAATTGAGAAAACATTATGTTAAAAATTATTGTAAAGTTTTTATGACCAAGGATGGTCAAGGATGACTGTAATTAAATATTTATTTATTTAAATAATAAAAAATGTGAGACACCTACCAAGAGAAGATTGTTGAAGAGTGTTCACTAACCCACTAGGAGGAATGAGCAGCTCTAGAAGTCTAAATGACAGTTGGAATCACTAGCATTTCCCTTTCTAGGTGTTGCAGGAGGAAACATCCCTAAAATTGTGGTCATGTTCCCTGAGAAGAGGAACTGAGCAGGTGGCTCATTTATTTACAAAAATGACCCAAAGACCTTGGAAATCTTATAAATACCATAGAATTGAGAAAGAGGCTAGTTACATTCTATTCCAAGTGATTAGACCCTTGTGAATTGTTGCAAACTCAAAATTCAGGAACACAACAGGAATTCGATGAGGGGAAAGCTAAAGTGAAATTTTTGATAGTTAAGTCTGCTAGTGAGTCTGCTAAGTTGTAGATACTTTTTTGTGTGGTCTGTTACACAGCATCTTCGTCCTTGTGGTTCATTGAATAGGGTCGGGGGTCCTAAAGAAAGTGATCTTGGCTACTTTCAGGAGACGGTTGGGAGGAACAGTCTTCTTTGGGTGTTTCCCCCCCTTCTGCAATTATCCTCTAAGTTGTTTTGCTTATTATATGTAAAATTACTTCATATATTTATTGTAGGTTTAAGAATGTTAAATATCTATCTGAACTAGGTAATTATTACTAAATTCGAATAGGTTAGGAATATCTTATGTTTTGAGTATTATATAAATAATTCTATAGTTTTTCCTTCCATAAATTTAATGGAAAATGGTAGATTATAGTAGAATTATTTGTTTGTAATAAATATAATATTAGTATTTTTTATTTTATAGTATCGTTTTTCCTAAATGCTTCATCTCATTACATTCATAGATCACTGCAATTATTGCTAAGTAAAACTTGGAAATTAAAAGAACTCTTATCACTTATTATTAGGTGATAGACTTATTTAGACTAGTACATTATATGTAATCAATAAAACTTACAATTCCTCTATCTAAGAATCAAGGACAAAGTTACATTTATAAGTTCCACTAAGTTTATTTAGTACTACATACCTTTTGTAATTTAAAGAAGAAATGTCATTACAGCCTAAAGGTCTAGGCATTTACTGAAGATAAGTTAGGGTTTCAAGATTCATTCAAAATCATGCAAAATATAATTTAACTCCACAGAGCCTTGTCACTAAATACCATATCTATATATCTACAATAAAAGAATTACAGTATTAAATAAAAATTTATTAATTAGATGAGAGTTTCCAATTGTAAATTTATAAGGTCTAAATTCCAGAACGTATATTTCCTTCGCGAAAAGCTCACTATAGAATAGGATAAGTCGCATCTAAATTATTTAACATTTAAGATAAAGAGACAACAAGTCAAGGGTTAAAACCCTGTAACCCTTCGATAGCCGAAGGGCGTGTGTACTACAGCTAGGGTTCAAAAACATCAAACTTTAATCAAACATGTAAACTTATCAAACGTTAAATATGTTAAAGCCTTACGGATCAAACCAAATTATATGTATATATATACACACACATATACATATATAACAATCAAATTTTAAACTATATCAGAGCTACAATAACATGCAGAACACATCAGCCTCATGACCCTAAACTATTCAACTAAAAATCCAGTAATTACCCCATAGGAAATATTTAACACTAGATCAAGAATGTTTTTACCGGCCACAGCCCTTGTTGTAGGTCATAAGCCATTATAGTTTCCTAACCGTAAAATCCATTTAGAAACAACGATAGTAAACCTTTAAGGAGGAAACGTAACCATGCATGTAGCATTATCGATTTTTCTGTCAACACCTCACAGCTTAGACCTTTTTACCTCATGATTTATAACATAGAAATAGTATTTTCTTTTAAATAAAAAGAACTAAGCATTGCAATGGCCATACGATCCTAAACTTTTCGAAAGGAGAAACAGAGCTTACAGTATTTAATTCACAGTGCGCGAAGCACATCAAAGAACAACAATATATCCCAAATATAGATTTAATATCAAAAGAAGGAATCACCATCCTAATTAAAATTCCTTACAAGTTACAAAGAATCAAAATGACTTTGTAAATACAACAAAAATCACTCACATGATTTCTTATATCAGAAATCAAAACAATTACAATCTACATAATCCTTATTTTTACAAAATTATCAATATGGTGGCATCACGGCCCCATTAATTTTCACAATATAGTCATAAAACATAATGCCAGAGAGGTAATAAAAATGACACGATATACACAAAGTTAAAATATTTTATTAACAGTCAAAGTAAAAGAGAATTATGTTGCAAAATTAAATCCCGGCAAAGCTTAAAGAACTCTATTTACAAGGCTCTGTAAGAGCTCAAAAACCCATAATAAACTAATCACTACATTATGTAATAGAACCCTTTATACTCCATGGTCGAAGGGAGAATATTTCTTAAACAACTGAGAAATTCCATGGGTTGAACCATCAGAAGGCTACCATTGTCAACAAAAAATGCAGGAAAGACTCCAATCCATGGAGCGTTGACCCAACTTTGATGTCATGAGGAGAAAATAATGCGGGTACAGGTATTACAGAAAAGGGGGATCCTTTCTTCACAGAGCCTAGATTTATCTAACACAGCAACCACCCTAGTCGTAACCTCCAACAAACCGCAGACATAGAGGTCAAACTATAGTTTTAAAAAGATATATATTCAAAAGAAACAACAAAAGATATAATACACCTATAAACGACTTACCCTTTTGCATAAGTCGACGTCGCAAATGTTGGCCAGGAGGTAAGTGCATAAGCCCTTAAAATTAAATAACACCGAGGGTAAACAACCTTTCTAGCCAAGGGGTCAATCGATTACATTCTTGCTAGTGCATTTTGCAGAGAAGATGTTACATGTGCATGGATAGAGGACAAGGTCAAGAGCCTGGAAGTCAAGAGCTTAGCTCCTCCACCAGTATTTGCAATGTACAGAGGTAGATCTCCAAAGCACATAGGAACTTTACCACGACGCAAAGATAGAGCTTCTCGACAAAAGATAAGTAAACCCTTAGGGTTTTCCAACAAGTGCAGTGCTTTCCAGCTGGAAATTTATGAGGTTCACGTGGCTCCATTAAAGCCACTAAGGTTTTAATTTTTTACACCCACTCTCTATATTTCTCACGTACCATAACATTTTCTACCCCTCATCGTTGTGTGAAGGTCTTCAAGTTTACATGATGCTTACTTTCTTTTCCAAAGGAGGATTAGTTTGTAGGGATAGTTGTTTTTCATAGTATAGTTAGCGACTTGTTTGTATGTCTTAATTTAGACCTTGGGAAGGTTTCCTAGTAAGACGAGACCACCCTCTTGAAAGTACATGCAGTGAATAAATGGTTTATGTGTTAGCTTTAGAGCTAAGTAAGACCATAAACCCATAACCCTATCATCATAATAGGGTTAACCAACATTCTAAAACATATCTTGCAAGCACACTAACTATGACTAACGTTGAATAACCCTTTACGACTTAACATCAATTAAACTAGTAAGTTGCATTTTCTTAAAGTGTCGTAATTAGATATTAATGAGTTAAATCACTAACTCAAGATAAATGATATATTAAGGACTTAGTATGGAATTATTTACATTGTATAATTGCGGCTAGACATTAAAATCTTTTATTTATTTATTCATGAAATTTGGAGATGTTACATTAGAGGTTATTATTCAAAGTTTATAAAAGGATTTTCTAAGATATCCTACCCGATAACTTCACTGCAAAAGAAAGATAAGAGATTTGATTGGAATGAAAAGTGTATGGAAAATTTTAATAAATTAAAACATTTGTTAAATATCGCCCATGTCTTAAAAATTGTAGATCCTTTTAAGGATTTTGTCTTATGCACCAACCCATGTATGGAAGGATTAGGTAGGGTGTTAATTCAAGAGAATTACGTCGTGGACTATGAATCTAAAAAACTAAAATAACATGAAAAGAACTACACTAGACATGACTTAGAACTTGTTTCAATTATACATGCATTACAAATGTGGTGACACTACCTCATCAGAAGAAAATGTTTACTCATGTGAGATAACATAAGTTTAAAATACTTATTTGACCAACAAAATCTAAATGATAGAAAAGATAGGTGGTTTTCATTCTTAAGTGAATGTGACTTCGAAATACATCATATAAAGGGGAAAGAAAACAAAGATTCATATGCTTTAAGTCATCATGCAAATTTACTATTTTCAAACAACAGTTACGAATCAGTTTTGGAAAATCAGATCTTAAATGCAAAAAATTCGAATAAAGTATACCAAAATTTAAAGGAAAACACTGTTGAAAATGAAAAGAACCAAATAAAAATAGATTTAGTCTAAATGGAAGAGGATTATTGTTGCATAAAAACATATTGTATATACCAAATACAAGTAAAATCAAATTAACTGTTATGAATGAGTTACACAAATGACCCTATTCAAGACATCCTCGATACCAGAAGACGATTACCATGATCAAAAATGACTTATTTTGGCCTAACATGAAAAAAGAGGGAGTCGAGTAATTAGCTCGCTACATCGAATGCCAATAAGTAAAGGAAGAACACCAACATCCAGCAGGGTTACTACAACCACTACCCATTCCAGAATGGAAGTGGGAAATAATTAGCATGGATTTTATAATAGGTGTACCTAAAATTTTTAGACAGCATGACTCAATCATGTTCATAGTGTATAAGTTAAGTAAAGTGGCTCATTTTATTCTAGTAAAATCTACTTATAAGGTTGTTAACATCACATATATTTTTTTGAAAGATATTTTAAGGTTACGTGACGTACCAAAGGAAATAATCTCAGATAGAGATGTAAAATTTACAGGAAATTTTTGGAAAACATTGTTTAAAGGACTAGGCACATAATTGAATTTTAGTATTTCGTATCAATGGCAAACATATGGGCATACTGAAAGGGTACAAATAAATTCCTATAATACATTCTTAGAATGTATGTAATTGACAAGCTGGGTAAGTGGGAATATTATTTACACTAAGTGGAATTTGCTTACAATAATGATTTTCAAGTACTAAGTCGGTATAAGTCCTACTGACATCATGTATGGACTCAAATGTAATAATCCATTCTTAGAGAAGTCCAGTTGATAGGTTAATGTTAGGACCTGAATTGTTAAAGGATCTGGAACTAACCATGAAACATGTACAACAAAATTTGAAAGTTGCCCAAGAAAGGAAGAAAAGTTATGTTGACTTAAAAAGAACTCCTAGAGAGTTCCAGGCAGGTGAGCATATGTATATAAAGGTAAATCCCAAGAAAATCTATCTGAGATTGGGAAAGTATTCAAATTAGCAGCCAGGTATCGTGGGCCATTTGAAATTTTGGCTAAAGTACGGTCGATGGCATACCAGTTAGCCCTACCACCTACTGTTAAAGTACATAATGTTTTTGGCATTTCCATTTCGATCAAATATGTTCATGATGCTACTCATGTGATCGATTGGAATGGTATAAAGGTGCAAACCAAGGGAGATTTCTAGGTGGGATGGGAGCGTATTATTGACAGGATAGTACTTTTACTCCGGAATTGTACCATCAGAAGAGTCCACTTGGGAACTGGAAAGTGATATGCGAGATGCATATCTGATCCTATTCCAAGATGAAGAAATGGAAGAATACGATATAAATTTACTAACATCGAGGACGGTGTATGTAATACACCAATATTTAATAAATTGTTATTAAATTCTTTTAAGAATATTTTATTTGATTGTTTTAAATATTTTTAACAAAAAGTCAAAAATAAAACAAATGTAATGGATTATTGTTTTATTAATAAAAGATACTAGAGAGGAAAAAAATGAAATAGTTGTTGAAGAGTGTTTTCTAACCCACAAGAGGAAACGACAAGTGGTTATAGTTCCTAAGTGATAACTCAAGGTGCAGGAGGCATCTTCCCCAAAATCAGGTTATACCTCTCTGTTGAGTGATAAAGAGAAAGAGGCTAATAAATGACCAAGTCCTAGGCAAAATACTATATAATAGTATGTCCATGATCAAGAAGGAGGCTAGCATTGGACAAGGATTGAATCTGAGAATGCAAGATATGGCGCATTAAGTGGATTTTGCCCTTGTGGTTCAGCGAATGGGCTCGGGAGTTCTCGAGCAAGTAAATTGGCCGCTCTAGGAGTTGATTGGGAGGAATGACTATTCCATTTCTATTTTCTCGACAGTGGTGCTAGTTTCCTTGTCTTATTTCCCAACTAATTAGACTAGTTACAACAGAATATCTATCTTGACTTAGAATTGCAGCTATTTCCATTTAAGCATAAATGTTTTATGCATTTGTATAGGATGATGATCTAATATGTTTTCAAAACTAGATTTTATTTTATGTTATTATATTAATGCCTATAAATACCAAATTTAGTTCTTAATGTATCTTGGACCAGGCATCCATACCCGAATCGAATATTTCTAGTGAGGTATGGTAGATAAACATCTAGTATATTGAAAACGCAAGTTGTTGAAACACCTAGATAAATGCTATAGACTAAGTTAGCTTATTTTACAACATAGTGTTTAAATAATGTTATTTAGAGACCATAATCGTACTAGAAAATATTATAATTAGTTAAAGACTGAGGGAACCCATTTGATAAACTCACATAGATTTAGACAGATCTAACTAAACCAAACAACAACAATTAAAATAATTCTCTATAATACGACAAAGGAATAAGAGTAACACGGATGCTATATCTTAAAAACTGACAAACGAATGTTACAGTCAAATCTTCTACTGTATAAACAAATAATCAATTTACTCGAATTTGGATAAGAACCGGAAGGCTTCCTTATATTTATAAATTATTAAAATCCATCCCATTTCATAAACCTCTGTTACAAGTCGAATATTACATATCGAGAAGGCAATATCGGGATCGATCGAAGTCTAAGGAAAATAATTATAGATACTCTTTACACAATTAAAAATATTAAAATGTGAAATATATGAAACCACATGAAGTAATTAAAATCCCAAAGTTATCCAAGTCATGCATTAACTTAAAGACCCTGACTATGTTGAGGGTATCAGTTTTAAATCTTGGATCCACTTCCACGATTTGTTGTTAGATCGCACAACTAAATCAGAGCATCAAACCCTATCATTTATTAACAAAAAAAATCAAATTTGCAACATACCAATCAATGAATCAATCAAATTTATTATGTGGAAATAAGACCATCGTAGATGGAAGCCTCACCGAGATCGAATCTAGTATTAGAAGCTATCATTCAAGCCATAACTAAATAAAAAAAACTAGAACTATTTCAAAGATGCACATTACCAAATGCATAATAAGAAATTGGGTACAGACCCTAAGGGTCATATTATCATGTTAAATATAGAATGTTAAATGAAATTGATTCTAAATCCATGTGGATGTAATACCATCAACGATGGAAACCAAATTCATTAAAAATCCATTTATTTATTAAATTACATGTGGCGGTAATTCAATCCATGATGGATCCCACGAAAACACTTTTAAATCCTTAGAACAAAACAATATATGCATGAAACAGGTTTAAGCCAAGTGTTGGAACAAAGAGGTTCCAAAGCCCTCTGTCAGAGAGATTTTAAACCCCGAGGGTTGAACTAAAACATTATAACTTATCTTGTAAGGAGGCGGAAGCCAGTGATCTTTCATTATGGATCCAACACCCAGCCAAGAGCCACTTGCAGTCAAACGAACCCAGGTCAGTCAGTGACTGGGTAGAAATGATTAAAACTAGAATTTAAACAGTGTAAGGTTTCAGAGTTTACATTGGCATCCTAAAACGCAGGCCGGGGAGGACGACGACGAAGATGAAGACCATGGATTATACTTAGGGATAAGCAAGGATTTCACAAACTAATAGCAAGAACAATATAAAAGGAACAAAAACATCACCGGTATATATGACAACAAGTTGACGATAAACTCTGTAAACAATCACGTTTTGTGCAACATGTCATGTAACTGTTTAATATTTGTGTAAGCAACTTTACAAAAAAACAACAAATGTATTTATGCCATAGCAACTATTACATGAGGAACATAATGATGTGTTATGGTTATTTAGATATATCCATTAATTTTTATTTCTATTTTTGTATTTTGGAGGTTCATGACAAAAGGTATTGATAAAATGTTTTGTTAGAGGTGTAAATTTCTTTACAAAAAGTTATTTTGACCTTCAAATATTTTCTCAAAACATTATCAATAGTTATATGTTAGAGGGTCGAGACTCCCCAGGGGCTAGGAGTTTAGAGTATGGGTTGATAGTTAGCAAATTAGTTAAATCATTGGATGGGGAGTAAATGTTACAAACTGATGATTGATGGTGGACGATATTGATGGATAATGGAGAACGCTATGATATTGACCCGAGTTCTCATCAATGCTGTAAACCATAGATAAATTCACCTGATATTAGAACCATGGATCGATCACTCCATTCTTTGATTCCAGGGGCTTATTATGAAAGTCAAAAGAAGGCTATGATGATGTCCTCATAAGTCGCAATAAATCGGTTCTCAAGTGTGAGTCGATAATCAATAGAGACAAATATGGCACTGCAGGAATTCAAGGTTTTGTGGAATATTTCATGAAAGAGAATGGTGTTGGACCTATAGATTACAAACCATCCACCATGGATGTCACATACCCCAATTTTGTAAAATTATGTAATTTGTTTTATTATTTTCTGAAACATTATGTTAAACTTAATCCTAAGTAGGGATTGATGACTCAGCAGAGTCAATAGTTATGGAGTGTAATTGAGAATATTTTATTAATAATAAATAAATTATGGAGACAACAGCATGGGAGAGCTGTTAAAAGAGGTTACTGGTCAAACTATGTGTTGGAACTAGGTGGAGAGACAAAGGACAAGTGGCAGCATCCTCAAGCACTTCCTAAGTTGCAGGTGGAAACTTCCCTATATTTGGGGTCATGATTCCCCAAGAAAGTGGAATGTGGGCAGGTGGCTCATTAAATGACAGTTATCCCAATTAAGACCTAGGCAATATTTAAAAGTACTCAATGAAGAGAGCTGAGGCTGCTCAGTTTTTACTCCAGGAAGAATTCATTGAGCTGAATGTGATTCAGGAGTTTCATTTGAGGAAAAGGGAAGATAGTAAGGTAGTGATTTTGAGTGAATGTTTGCAGGAACTTGATGCTGATTACAGCTAGTTGAGCTGTGGGAACTGTCTCAAATTCTGAGTTGATACAGAGTTGAAAGACTGTATCTGTTTTGCTGCACCTAGTTCCAATCCAGGAAGACCAGAGCAAGCTCGGGGGTCCTGAGAAGTCGTTGTTTGAGCGCTCTCCAGGAGTTTGGTAGGGAGGAACGACCTCCCATGGCTGTTGTTGTCCACAACATTTAACAGGTTTTTCATTTATATCTTTATGTCTTTCTGTATATAAGTAGATAAGTATTATGATTGTTTAAATATCTGAAAAGAATTGTTTAGAACTTGAAATGTTAGTGAAAAACTTGTTAGTATTACCATGTTTTTCCACACCTGATATCATCAGGTAGTCCTCTAGCACGGTATCTCAAAACTTAGAAGAAGTATTCCTCCAAACTGAGTTCCCTAATTTATTTACATTCATCACAATTGTTTTACTGTGTATTTTCTTTTATTTAGCTATCCTTCTCCAGTTTTATTTAAATCTAAAACTGTAACTCTCTTAGTTTGGACATTTTTATCTGTATATGAAAAAGAATGATTTAGCATGCTTGTAATATGAGTTATACTCATTCTCTTCTGTTTAAAGTAAATACATTACAGATTAAGGATTTAGGTATTATCAGTATGGTGTAGTAATCTGTAATGTAGAAAAAGAACCAGAATTTCTGTATACCAGTAATGTTATCAGATCAAACAATAACATACTTCATAAACTGTTATAAAAAAAAATAGATATTATTTTATGTCCAAATGTTTATACTGATATTACAAAGAGTTTACTCAAGTATTATAAGAACTAAAGAAACTTTAAAATTCAAAGAACAGGCATAATATAACACATTAAACAATACTCTTATCTACATCTTAAAAATAATATTGTTTTCTAAGTAATTGTGTTTCTAGAAATCACAATAAAATATGATGTTATATAATCATACAGATAATTGTTTACAAGTAGATATCTATTATATTAACATACAGAATAGGAACAATGTATATATTTTGTTCTAGTTTTAAGTTTTAGAACAGGATATAGATAAATAAGGTTACTTATTAACCTAATATAAATACAAGAATATCATAACAGAATGTTTACATAATAATAATTATTATAAAATGCAACAATAATTCGTAACTTTAGATTTAGGATTTAGAATCCTAAACATTTAAACTATGCAATTATAGTAAGGAAATTATAAAACTGGACTTTACAACTCTGCTTTTATTTTATTCTGTACATTACTTATGTATATATTATAGATTTTAAATCACAATTTGAATATACAAAAATCAAGGCATAGTTATATATAAATATATAAAATAGAATTAAAAATACAAAGTATAGAGTGCTCCATCATGGAGCTTGAAGTTTCATAAAAACAAAACTAGACATAAGTAAATCATAATAAAAACCATTTGAAACATTTACAGCTGGGTTAATAAAATGATAACCAGTAAGTATTACTTTTTTTTAAACTATTCATTACAGTAAGAAAGAAAAACCAGTTGCGCACACCATACTTAGCACTGAGAGTAAAATATTACTCAACTCGAATAAATATATGGAAAATAATTACTTGAATCATTTTAATAACCTTTAACTGCAAATGCAAGGCCGATGGCCTATAAGAACAAACACAAATAACTGTAAAAGCAAGGCTCGCAGTCTGTATAAAACTATTTATTTTTTAAATAACGCAAAGGCTTTAAGCCTGTAAACCCTGTTTTAAAATCAAAACCTGCAGTAAATAACCAGTCTACATCCACGGCCGTAGCCGGAAAAACTCTTAAAGAGTTAGGGTTTAACCCGAAACCAAAGTTTTACACCTATCAACCCTCGCCACTCTAACTTGCAGTTAAACTATTAAATACAGCCTCGGCTAGCAGCCGTATAATCTTTTATCACAGGGATATACCCTAGTGAAACATTGAAGAAATCTACAGCTAGCGTAATTGCAGAGAAACCCAGAAACCGTTAAGTGCACCCTGTCAACATAACAGCAAGGAGACGTGCATCGAGAACCAGGCTTACCGGGAAGCGTTGAGCCGTAACCCTTTTTGTTTTCAGCTGCGACTTTGAAGGGAAAACCTGCCATCGTAAGACAGTTGACTTTGAAGAGAAAACCTGCCAGCAAAAGGGCAGTCGTATGTTAGAAACCCTAACAGATATAAAATCAAACTAATCTTAAATGATAAACAGTAATATATTTACAGCCTTTACCTGTGAAGGCTCGAACAGCAAGCAGTCAAGAACCAGGGTATTGGAACCCTTTCTTCACCGGAAGAAATGGACCGAATGGAACCCAAACTCTTTTTCCCAAAGGAGACGCGAATACTAACCACCAGCGTTAACAATGCTGTACACCTGCAAGACATGAACTACTGTACAGCCACGAAAGAATAATCGAACAGCACCTCGAAGGAGCAACACAACACATCACCACGAAGGGGCACCACGGAGAAGAGCTGTAAACCAGACCGTCTCATAACAAAAGTCAACCAGCAAGAACCACTAGGGTTTGGCCGAGCAGAGCTCAAAGCCCGCAGGCGATAGGAGGACTGAAGTGAAATTGGAGGCAAGTCAACTTATATTCGCCCAATGCATG
>LPNX010683569.1:79051-128724 GCA_001517045.1 Pseudotsuga menziesii | reverse complement strand
TCTAAAGTGGATGACTTCAAACTTATTGGGTACTCAGACTCAGATTTTGATGGCGATAAGGAGACAAGAGTATCAATTTCTGGATACACTATGAGTCTTGGATCAGCAACTGTCTCATGGAGATCACGCAAACAGTGAGTTCCGACAGATTCAACAACAGAAGCAGAATATGTGGCTGCAGTTGAAGCAACGAAAGAAATAGTATGGCTCAGGAAGATACTTGAAGATTTGCAAGAAAAACAAGAGAACTCCACTCCATTATTGGTCGACAATACTTCTGCAATCAAGCTGGCTAAGAATCCTAGATTCCATGATCGAACCATCAACACAAAGTATCATTTGATTCGACATCATGTAGAGGGTAAGGAGACAAGAGTATCAACTTCTGGATACACTATGAGTCTTGGATCAGCAGTTGTCTCATGGAGATCACGCAAACAGTCAGTTCCGGCAGATTCAACAACAGAAGCAGAATATGTGGCTGCAGTTGAAGCAACGAAAGAAATAGTATGGCTCAAGAAGATACTTGAAGATTTGCAAGAAAAACAAGAGAACTCCACTCCATTATTGGTCGACAATACTTCTGCAATCAAGCTGGCTAAGAATCCTAGATTCCATGATCGAACCATCAACACAAAGTATCATTTGATTCGACATCATGTAGAGGGTAAGGAGACAAGAGTATCAACTTCTGGATACACTATGAGTCTTGGATCAGCAGTTGTCTCATGGAGATCACGCAAACAGTCAGTTCCGGCAGATTCAACAACAGAAGCAGAATATGTGGCTGCAGTTGAAGCAACGAAAGAAATAGTATGGCTCAAGAAGATACTTGAAGATTTGCAAGAAAAACAAGAGAACTCCACTCCATTATTGGTCGACAATACTTCTGCAATCAAGCTCGCTAAGAATCCTAGATTCCATGATCGAATCATCAACACAAAGTATCATTTGATTCGACATCATGTAGAGGCCAAGACAGTCCATCTTCGACATTGTTCCACAAATGATCAAGTTGCAGACATCTTCACCAAAGCGCTTGGACGAGAAAAGTTTGAAAGATTCAGAAACATGCTCGGACTTACTAACACCCCTTCGGATTAAGGGGGGGATTGTTGGAATATAATCCATCGGGATTATATTTTGTAAATAAATAGTTATTTAGGAAGCTGAACAGTTACATAGGAAGGTGAAAAGGCTGATGAAGCTCAACCACCACATGTAATATATAAATGTATGCATTAGCCATGAATAGAATTGAATCGGGAGTTATTACCTATCACATAGGTTCATTTAACCCAATCCATTGGGCTTATTTGCATTATTGTTGCATATTATAGTTTTCATTTAAGGTAAAGTGTTTCTATCATAATTTAACTAATATTAATTATTTTCTTAGATTTAACTATTTATAATAATTATAATTTTACCAAGATTCATCATATAATTAGTTTAAATAAATAACAATCAATAGAAGTATAAATCAATAATATACACATAATATATTAATATATTTTATAATTCAAAGAATATCAACATCACCATGATATGAAGACACATAAAATATACACATGAATGATAATAACAAAATGATGCAAGTATGTCAAATACATATACAACTCATGTCAAATAGTCATTGTAACAATCAATACACATGTATGGAATTGTAGGTCTACAACTAAAGCCAAAGGCAATAGTACCTCCACCATTAGAGACAGAGGGATCAACGATCTCTGCATTGACATATATTTGAACTAATGCTTTCCAACTCTGGCTTGAAAAATTGAATGAAAGATCAAGGAATTAGGAAAAATCCTTCCTCCTCCTAGACAACCCAATAATAAAATAAAGATTGGTCTTGAATACTGCCAATCATGATCCCAATGACGGATCAACTAAATGAACATGGCCATCTTCCCCCTAAGAGAGGTAGTATCCTCATAAAAAATGGGGAGGCTAACATTCCTCTAAAGGGAACGATTCTATGGTGTAAGAAGGTAAGGTTTAGATACCGCTCCCTGTCCCAATCCTTCAACTCACGTACAAAGTTGTATGGGTTAATATGTTGTTGCTCTTACTCTTGTCATTATCACCATTATTATCTATGATTCACAAACAAATTTCATTAGGCATGCACACGTACATACACACACAACAAGTTGAAATTATAAAACATATATATAAATTATCATTTTTATCTATTCAAATGAACTTAAAGTTTCCTCCAAAAATCTTATGCTAAATGCTATGGTGCACTTAAAAAATACAATCACATCAATAGTGATGTTCACTGTAATTAAATAATGTATGATTCACTATATGCAGATTAGTAAAGACACATTAATTATGCAACATCCATATATTTTGTTAAGGCACCAATAAGGCACAATGGTTCCTTACATCACAAATTGAAAAATTAGTAAAACTTACAATTTCCTATAGCAATGTGTTGTATATATACTGAAGAATTGGATACGGTGCATTGGCAATATCAAGATGCATTATACACAATGTATCTAATCTTATTCATCATGCCAATATTTTTGAAGTGGATTTGTTTATTGGTGTGGGAGTAATACTCAAAAGCACTATTACTAGTGCAACTAACTATTATCAAGTGCATTGGCAATGGGGGGCATTTTTTAAATAATACATCAACTAGTTCTTGTGGAATGGCTAGATGCATAATTAATGATACCCTAATACATTTCTAATGCAAGGACTAATTTGAGATAGCTTAAACACTTGGGTTCCAGCTATGCATTTCTAATCACAAGACACACCACCAATAATGTGATTTAAAAATAAAAGGAACTAGAAAGCTACAAATTTATAGTTTGTTTACATTAATCTGGATGCTTCGATGCATCTAGAAGCTACAAAAGTTCCCACTTACAGGTTTCTACGGGAGTTTATGTTTCCAACACAAATCTCTATAGGTGTTTGCAAAACTATGCACCTACAACCATAACATCTACAATAATATATAGAAGTGTGCACCTAAAGTGGGGATCAAATAGTATCAATGATTTTTTATTTATGAATCAATCAAAGGAAATTTCAACAAGGGTTGACATATCTTCTTCAAAGGCTTCCCATTCTTTAAGCATTCATGTTCAAGGTCATAGAAAGAGATACCATCCAACATAGAGTATATATTTCTAGTTACATCAAGGAATAAAAAAATGTTAAAGCATAACCATATTTAAAACATGAAGGTTCAAGGATCACATGGAGGAAAAATATCAATTTATAATGAAAATTAAGCAAGCCTACCCGGGATACAGAAAAATAGATATTCTAAATTAGCAAGGTGTTATAGTCTATAGATCCACATCAACGCCTTCTAGCATAATATATCAAAAACAAACATATAAGAAGAGTATAATTTCACATGGATCATCATAGATCTAGGTAATAAACTTGCTCCCAATAAAGTTCAAGTTTTAGTCCAAAAAATAGCAAGGAAGTAAGCTTATAAGAGAATACAAACCATACTTTGTTTCTGATAAGCAAAAGTTTGCATAACATGAGCATGTAAGGTTCAAAACAACAATATTTCAATATTAGTTAGGTGAGAACATGAATTTTTCTACCACTAAATGATCTCACTTAAAGAAAAAATGAATCACCAAAGTTTCCAAAGACCTATAAATCCACATATAACGCTAATCATAGGCATGGAAGAATAAAACAAAGTATTTTATAAAAATTGAGTGTTGCCAGATTTTAAGTGATTTACGATTATCCAAAAAAAATATCAAGTGGGATGGCTCTTATGTCGATGCCAATTTTTTCCATTTAATTTTATTATTTTGACAAAAAATACACATCTCCTTGACCTAGATGGTAAGATGGTAAAAGAACCAACAACAAAACAACCAAATTGATTACTTATATAAGAAACATTATATAGTTAAAAAATAAAATCACCAACAAGATAAATGATATAAGATAAAACGCTAAAGACCACAAAAGCGTCTTCATGTTCTCATTTATACATAAAGGGAGTATATCAAATAATTTTCCAAGAGGACCATAATTTTAAATATTGTATGAAGTTTACATGAGGAAGTGACTAGTGTTGATGGGTGGCTGATACCTTGTATCTGGTGTGGTTTGACTTCGATGAATGGGTGATACCCTGCTCTTCAATGGATGGAATCTTTTTTAATGTCGATTCCCTTCCCATAATTGTTGAAAGAAAGCTGAAATGAATGGGATGGGGGAAGAAATAAACAGAAAAATTGCTGAAATTAAGATTAAGATTAAAATGATGAGTCCTCGGATGTTTTGTGCCACTTCAAGGTAATCATATTTTGGTACATCCCGAGGCATTAGGATTGGCCTTAAATACTTTAGACCTGAGAAAACTAGGAATTGGAAATATTGTATCCACAAACTAGTCTGCCTCAAGAGGTAAAATATTTATTTAGGCTTAAGCCCAAAGGTTATCATTATGATGACTAGCTTTGGCTCTATAAGAAGCTGGAAGCTAGAATATCGGTTTTGTGTAATAGATGGTTGTCTGGTGGTGGGAGATTAGTCTTGGTCAAGACAGTGCTAAAAATGATTCTTGTGCACTAGATGGGCCTTGCAAAAATCCCAAAGGAAATTTTAAACAAAATAAGATAGAAATGCTTTAATTTTTTGTGAACTGGCAAGAGGATAAAATAAGGAATACTTCAGGTAAAGTGGTTCAGAATAGCCTTGCCAAAGGATGCTTGGGGGATTTAATTTTTTTACCTCTTTAGCATTGCACTTACAACAAAAAGCACTTGGAGGATAGTTTGTATTGAAGGCTTGTGAAGAAGAGTGATGATAACCAAATATTTAAAAGTGTTGTCTATAGAAGATTGGTGTAATATCCTGATTTTGACCCGCAGTTGCATTAAAATTGTATATGATGTAATTACCATTATTAAATCATGGTGAGGAGCTAAAGGCCAATCCACGTCATCGATTTAGTGTTTTATGTATCGGCAGTTAAAATCGATACCTATGGTTAGCCCAGCTACTATGTATGTGACAACATGACTTTCTTAACACATCTCCTTTAATGAGCAATGAAGCGTGATTATAAACATGTAAGATAATGCATACATGCAGACTCCAGAGGGTGTCTGATTCTTTGCATGTAACTACAACACAATGTCTCCCTTAAAAATCCAGTTCATCTTGCATACAATTGCCTAGCAAAGTCTCTCTCTTTTCTATTAATTACTTTTGGCATGATGCTTATCCATAATTCAAATATTAAATATTAAGCAATTTTTGTATATCCTATACTGAGTTTCAACAGTGTCACCTACAAATCATAAGAAAGGCACCACAGTAAAAGGAGGAACAACATGTCAATAGGTTCCTGCTTTTTCTTTTGGTCGTTTCCTTACAGTCTTACTTCATTGCAGGAGCATTTGAACACGAGGACATCTATGTCAGATTCAACACTATAACATTAATAGATTGAACACAACTTTCTTTTCCTTCTCTAAGGAGAAAGCCACAGTGAACTTTTTGGTGCAATCTTTTATATGCAAGGTTATAGGGGAGTCGGTGCAATAATGAATGCAATTGATGGAAGGGACAAAACTTCATCTCTCAGAGACATCGCTGCCCTGAGCATTGTCTCACATAAAATTCAAATGCAAAGTTTATATTAAAGTTTAAACAATTTCCTCCATATGTGCAAATATCTTTCTCCTATTTCATTCCAGGTTTTGTTCATGTTACTCTGAATTTCACAACTCAGGTAAGTCCTCTGCCTTCATCTATATTTGGAAAGCAGTGCTGTTCATTGCCCTTACTTGGAAATCTGGAGGAATATTATGCAGAAGCTAATCAACAATACTCTTTCGATGTTATGGTATAGAAGCCCAGTCCTTTGATTTTTGCAGATGATATATGATTGGCTATAAATACCATGAACTTTGAAGTTCATATAGTAAGAGAATAGCTATGTAACATTATGGGGACTATGCTTTGATGGTCACTATTTGTTGAGAGGAACAGATGCATTCACTGAATGTAATTATTGGCATCTTCTGGAAAGTAAAAGTTACAAAATTACCCTTCGGTTAAAAACTTCTGTTGAGTTAGTCACTGGTGTGCAGAAAGTTGTCTACTAGCGTGATCGTAATTCACACACTACATTCCCAACTCACAAGTGTTGTTGTCCAAGTAAAAGAGATATCGAGAAAACCCAAAACCAGTGAGTGGTCATTCTTAATAAACCTTACCATGCATATTATGTACCTTTGATGAGTCCAAGAAAAAAAGATTCTCTATACATATTATGATCTGATAATGAAATATACCTCAATTTCTGCTTCTTATAATTGCCTCCATATTTGCATACATAAAATATCTTTTTCCCTATTCCATTCCAGATTCTGTTCATGTTACTCTCAATTTCACAACTCAGGCAACTCCTTCACCTTCGTCTATCTTTGGAAAGCAGTGTTGTTCATTGCCCTTTCTTGTGGCAATCTGGAGGAATAGTATGCAGAAGTTAATCAATAATACTATTTTGATGTTATGGTATAGAGGCCTAGTCCTCTTATGTTTGTAGATGATATATGATTGGCTATGAATACCATGAACTTTGAAGTTCATCTTATTCATTTTAGTAAGAGGGTAGCTATGTAGTGTTATGGGGACTTTGATGGTCATTTTTTTTGAGACACATGCATTTACTGAATGTAATTTTTGGCATCTTTTGGAAAATAAAAGCTAAAAATTATCCTTTGGAAAGAGAGACTCAGTTGAGTTAGTCATTCGTGTGCATAAAGTTGTCTACCAGCGTGATTGTAATTCACATTATATTCCCACATCACAACTGTTGTTGTCTGAGCATAAGAGACATGGAGAAGACCCAAAACCAGTGGGTGTTCATTCCTAATAAACCTTACCATGGATATTGTGTACCTTTGCTGAGTCCAAGAAAAAATAATTCTCTTATTCATATTTATGATCTGATAATGAAATATACTTCAATTTCTGCTTCTTATAACCACCTCCATATGTGCATACATAAATGTACAAATATCTTTCTCCTATTTCATTACAGATTCTCTTCATGTTACTCTGAATTTCACAACTCAGGTATGTCCTCTGCCTTCATCTATCTTTGGAATCAGTGCTGTTCATTGCCCTTTCTTGTGGAAATGTGGAGGAATATTATGCGGAAGTTGATCAACAATACTCTTTTGATGTTATGGTGTAAAGGCCTAGTCCTCTCATTTTTGTATATGATATATTATTGGCTATGAATATCATGAACTTTGAAATTCATCTAGTAAGCGGATAGCTATGTAACATTATGGGGACTATGCTTTAATGGCCACTTCTTGTTGAGAGGCACAGATGCATTTACTGAATCTATTTTTTGGCATCTTCTAGATAGTAAAAGTTACAAAACTATCCTTTCGAAAAAAACATCCATTGAGTTAGTCATTGGTGTGCAGAACATTGTCTACTAGCCTGATTGTGATTCACACTATATTCCTAACTGACAACTTCTGTTGTCTGAGCATAAGAGACATGAAGAAGACCCAAAATCAGCATTTTCTGAGCATACAATTAGCTTTTGGACAAATTTTAGCCCCTTGAGGTAGTTTTAAAAGGTCTGAAGGTGATTTTCTTTGACAACGTTCAACCCTAATCGTTTGTTGTGCCATTTGAGGATGACCTGTAACGTGGTGTATTTCATGGAGTGGGTACCATCAACATAGGGTCTCCCTAAGTTCCAATTGTTAATAATTTCTCCTTTGTGTAATGATAAGATTAGAGAGTGCTTTGCCATGGTTTTCTAAGGTTTGAATATGATGATGATGTCCATTGAAGTCGAGCACCCTAGTACCTTGGAAGTCACATTACCTTTGGTTTGCACCTTTGAATGTTTAGCATTATTCTATTGAAGAGTGCCTTGCATGTTGACTCCTTTTACATAGTTACAACAGGATTATTGATGTATTAGCATGGTTTGAAGCCTCCTAGTTGGAACTCCCTAGGAGATATGGATGCACTTCATATATGATCCACCTCCTCATGTCATGTGTAGTATTTCTGCCTTTCATGCACCTGGGGGGGGTGTTATCACATATACATTGCAGCTAGGCTACCGTGATGCAACATACAGATTGATCTCCTTTTTCTTCCGAGCTATTCATTCACATGGGGTTTTAGCATGGATCAGTACAACCTCAGCCATTTCAGAGTCTTGTTTAACAGTTTTTTCCTTGCCAAGACTGAGATCCACTTGTCCATTGAGGTGCTTTCAGTGGTACCTAGTTCATTTGAGAAGAGCAGATATGGTGCATGTTATCACATATATAGTAGTCGGGCTACCATATTCTATTTTTCAGATTCCAGTACATTTTTCATCCAATTCCCTTACGTATGAGATACTGAGATGAGCATTTATGATGGATCATTATTTGATTGATGGACTATAGTACTCTCCCATGCCATGACTGAGTCTCAGGATACTCATATTTGAGGACTGATGTAGTCATTTAGCCATTTGCAAAGCAGTTAGTATTTCCCAGATTTGCATCAGTATTTTCTCATTGGACAGATGTTGGTTCAGATGGATTATTTAATATTTACATGTTTATGACTCAGCCTATATTATCTTGTGTTACGGTTATCATTGCTCTTATACTCATTTTTGTGACATGCATTAGCATTTAGTGTCATGATCTGGCGATCATATAAATATGTGGACTTGGATGTATTAATATTATGTATTGATGTCCCTACTCAGACCTAGAAGTTCTTGAGCTATACTCATTGGTTTTACCCTCCTCAAGGAGAATAGAGGTAGTCATTCCCACCATACCTTGGCTTGCTAGTGTTGGTTTCATTATTCACTATCCCCACTCATCCATTACCTTCCAGTTATGTTTCTGACCCGACCTACTATTTAACTTGTGGCATGGAGGACCTTTCCGCACTAGAGCATCTTTGTTGGACAAGCTTCCCCGTTTATTTGTGTCTCGGCTCTAAGTTGCCTAGGTTGTGTTGGCTAAACCTAAAACAAGTAGCGGTGCCATCAATACAATGTATTTGGAAATGAAATGAATATCTTATGAAAAAAGCCCATTCATGAGAAGTAGTGTTTTTAAACATACATGAATGCAAGGCAGGCCTAATGAAATTGGCTTTGAAGTACAATGAAATGGATATTTTAAAACATTCATGAAAAGAAGTGTTTTTCAACATACATGAATGCATAAAGCCTAAAATAATAAAATCCGTGTAATTAATACATGGACCAAGGCTATGGAAAATCAAAGGCCCAAAAAGCAATGGTTCCTAAAGTTATATCTAAGGATTGCTGGCATCACTTGTATTGAGTTGCATTGTGAGCATTTGTCAAGGTGGATAAGCACCTCTGAAGTAACTCACCCATTTGTGAAACACTGCCAGCCCCTGTGTTGTTGCTTGTCCGTCATATGCTAGAGTGAGTATTCCCTTTCCATATCTGAAGCGTCACAGTGTCAAGTTGGTGGTCACCCTTTGGCCTAGCCTTGTAAATTTTAGCCCTCACCCTTCACTAGCAAATTGATTACAACTATGAAGTGAGTATGGTCTTGAAAGTCTGGTCTGATTTATAGTTAATAAATGAAATCCTTTATATTTGGTTGATAGATCGCCAGTGAAATGATTGCTACTTGTTATAAGTGTTATTTGAATTATTTGTAGAGCATGTCTTGACCTATGAACACTTGCAGGAGATGGATGTTAGCCTGGGTTATATTACTGGTTATATGGTCATTTACAGATTATTATTTTGTCTATTTGGGTATATTGGATATTGTAGACAATCATGCAGAGACCTAGAGGGGGTATGAGTATACACGTTAGATGGATTTGGACTCTTTGAGTCTGGTGAAGTTTGTTTTCAGTTCCGGGCACTTGCAGAGATGATTTGGCTCAATGTACCCTTCTGGTGTAGTTTTGCCATACTGGATGGTCTGTCTGAGCAGGGAGATGATTTTCTTAGATCTCTTAGGGCGCTGTATGAGGAATAGGGGGTCCAGCCACTTGATTGTACCATATTACCCCCCTCCCAGAGAGCTTGGTGGGCTCAGTTGAATAACGCAGGCACCCTAGGAGGCAGTTTTTCGCATATCACGTTTCCCGAGGCAGATAAAAAGTAATTAAAATGGCTACTGAAGAATTCGATTTGCACTACTGAGGCAAGGAAATGGCATGGGATGAGTTTTGATGATGAGGATGATGTCTTCCACTCCTCCTCCAGCAGTTGCAGCACTTGGATGGCCCCACGTCCATTTTTTGGGCATATTTTATTATTTTCTGGAGCTTTTGGAGGCTCACGATTTCCTCAGAAAGGAACTATTTTGCAGTTTAAAAATTATATTCTTTTTATTGTGCCATGGGGACACCCTAGGAGAGTTAGTTAACACTCCCTGGACCCACCATGTGCTTCATTTATTTTTATTTAGTGGGATCCCCTCTCTTAGGGTGATTTGGTCCATTTTTTATATTATATTAATGTATTGATCCATGTACTTTATGTTGAGTTGATCTCAACCATTGATTAGAACATTTCGATCTTTTAATCTTAGCCACCCATTTGAAAAGTGGTTATGATTTTGGTTCTCTCATTCCCATTTAACATAGAGAGCTTCTCATTTGTAAGGGGTCTTTGGCTCTTGGTTCTGGATAATAGAAAACTATTCTTGAGGAAATTTTTGGATCTCTTTTGCATCTGGTGTTCTTAGATGGTAATTGGAAAATCTATTTCTTCCTAGCATTTGAGTATTTGTTGTGAGATCTATATATTTTCGGGAAACATTGTCTTGTCTACAGGAGGGCGACTTCAACTTGGGCGTTTTTGCGGGGGTTCCTCAACTCGCTTGGCTTGGATGCATTTTGTATCAGGGGGTTTTCATTAGTATCAATGCGATCTATGATTTCATCTTGCTATTTTTTTGTAGCGTTTGTTCTTTTCTCGTGACGCAACAAATCTGATACGGTTGAGGTTTGTTGTGCAGGAGAGAGGGCACAGTGGCTTCCTTGGGCAAAACGTTGGACATAGAACTTCATCAAATCTTTTCAAATTGATCAGGACAAAATAAATCATCACTATCAAGGCATCTACAAGCTTTTCCAGGTAAGATCTACAGGTTAGTATTTCTTTTCTAGATCTCAATCCATTGGCATCTTCATTTCATGTTAAAACCCTCAATATTTAAAAAAATAAAAAAATATTATGGCTCAAACCGCTTGAGTTCTCGGCAAACCATTTCTGGGTTGTGTAGATTGGGTCAAACCCCAAGTGGGTCTCCAAAAATGTTTTGCTAAAACTACTTCTTTTGGCCCAAATCCCAAGGCATTGTCCTCTAAACCCTGGCGCTACCCTTCATGTTTCCTTCTTTCCTTGCGATCTGATCTTTTCCAGCAAACCATTTCTGGGTTTTGTAGATCGAGTCCAACCCTAAGTGGGTCTTCCTCAACGTTGGGCTAAAAGTGACTCCATTGGCCTGGATTCCAAGGCACTGATCTTCAAACCCTAGTGCTACTCCTCCTTTTTCCTTTTTCTCTTGCGTGTTGACCTTTTCCCTATGGCTTGGGTACTTTGGCATTGTTATATCTTCTGTTGAGTCTATCCTTCGGTACTAGATAGCACCAATCCTATTTTTTTTCCTCCCTGCATTGGTCACGTTTCCCAAGGCAGTGGACATCTTCATCTTTTGCTAGTACCTCAATCCCAAATCTAGTATTTTCCTCATAGGTCACTTGTGTCCCAACTTGGATCAAATTTCATATCTCCTAAACCTTGATCCAAAGCCTTGGTTCACCTAGTGATGTCATCCATAGATCTAGGGTTTCCATCACATTACACCTTACGTACCTCAAGTCCATTTGATCTGATCTGGTGTCTAGGTTTGATCTCTCCTGTCGGGAGTAGATCTGGGTCTCCCCCATTGTTGTCTTTGTATAAGACAACGTCAAGTGAACATTGACTCGATTGGCGTGACAACCATCCATTTGGGAGTCGAGGAAATCTTGGTTCCACTTCCTCAGTTGCTTGTCCCTCTACCATCCATCCTGGATCCATCTCATATAGGAAACTACAAGGTTGGCGATAACAGTACACACAGTTACAGAGGGGCCTTATTAGACGGAGACAGGTATATATGGTGAGATCAAGTATAAATTTCTTGGTTTGTTTTTGCTCTATGATGTATATTAAACACCTAGGCTTGTCTTGTTAGGATGATCATGGTGACCTATGCTTATATACACTAATGCCTAAACTTGTGCTAAGATCGATCAAAGAGCTCAATGTTGAAGACCATTTCCTGTGCCATGCTTTATACAAATGATTAAACCTTAGTGCTGTGTTGGTCCCATATGTTGTTTGTCCCCATCCATCTAGTTCATTCGTTGTTGAATTTTATCCCATGACTTGGAATGACTGAGACTTGTGAGATTGAAGATCTTTTCCCCATATTGAACCCTATGCATGATAGACTCTATGTTGTAATGTGTCTTTAGCTATGAAGTATGTGGTTTGGCTAGTGTGGCTGAGTTCATAGGGTAATTTTCCTTTAGTCCTCAAAACAAGTGCTCCTCCAAACAATGTTGCTAAACACTAAATCATTGAAACGCATAAAAGCTATATCTAAATGATGCAAAGTATAAATATTTAAAAGGTAGTCAGTGGCCAAGGGGTTGAGCACTCATTCTTTGTATAATGTAAGGCTCATCTGGTCTCCACAGGGGCAGTATGGAGAGGCAAACCTGTCGGGGCTATGGACTGCTCACTAGCAGTGGGGCTAGGCCTTAGTCATTTATTGAAGCCCAGAAGGATTTCAAGGGCACTTGCTCTTGTAGGTTGGCTACTATCTTATGTGAAAAAGAAAGTTATTGAAAGTGATCAATGGTCAAAGGATGAGCACTCACTCTTTGTATAGTGGTCGGCTCATTTGTCCCCACAGGGAAACAAGGTGAGACTAGCCTGCAAAGGCTATGTCTTTGTCAGTACTAGAGCCCAGAAGGCTTCCAAGAAACCTACCTTTGAAGGTTGACCTATATTAAAAAGTAATGAAAAGGAAAACTTGCTAGAGTTTGAAGGAAACAAGCCCAAGTACTTTATCCATTTGTGAGACACTGCCATTCCCTGTTACTATCTGTCATTCATATGTCTTTTTGGTTGAGTGTATCGGTTATCATTCGGAGAGATCACACAGTCAAAGTCAGTCAAAAGTCATTCCCCTTTACCTTAAGCCTTGTTTTCCGCCTTCACCTAGCACTAGCAGACTATTTAAACTTTGTAAGCATGTCATGCATAGGAAACTTCCAAAAGGTTCTAAGATCTTTCAAAGGCACAATATCTTACTTATTATTATTATTATTGTCACCATAATTCTGAATAACAAGAGTTAAGTTGGGTTTTGATAAACACCATTGGAGCATTTCTTACCTTGGATACATGCAGGATCATATTGGTACAGTATCTCACCTACAGTTTAGGTACTTTGTCCTGGTCAACCCCGTTGACCAAGTCAAATACGGTTCCCAAGGCAGTGACTCAAAAAATGACAATGCGTATATTTGTCCCAGACATGCCCAGGACCAATACTATAGGTTTTAGTTTTCAGATTTTGGCCCCAGATCTCATGATCAGTGATTATTATCACTTTATTATTGGTTAAATGATCAACTTGTTATAGATTGCAGACTTTTTGGTTCTCCTATAGAATTGCAGTGTTCCAAGGGGTATGAGTAGTCACTTATACCATTCTTCTATGTCTTCAGATCATCCAGTACAATCAGTTTGCCCTAGTTCTCAGCCTGGACAGAGTTATGTGATTTTATTGAGTTTCAGAGAATGTACCACCCAAAATGAAATAGGAAATTCACTGAGAAAATCGATTTGGCCTGTTGGGTCAAGGAAATGGCAAGGAAACTTCTCAGATGATGTATATTGTCTCCCCAAACAATTCTTCAGCAATTTCAGTCAGCATTGGTTCCAAGACTATTTTATTTTGGCTTAGCCAATGAGGATGTCTCCCAAGGGGCTCCCCTCAACTTGGCCACTTGATGTATTACATTGTTATATCTTATGTTATGAGGTTGTAATGGGGCATAGGTGAATCAAGCCCCTAGTGACCCCCTTTGATGTATTCTCATGATCATATCTTATGATATATTATTCTTTGACTTGGACAAGGTGTCATTGGGAAAAAAGTGTGCCCCTTGATCTAGTCAAATTGATCCATGTAAAGTTGATCTCCACCGTTGATGATGTTATAATTTCAATCGTCAGATGTAAAAATAAGCTAGGGTTTGAGTCTCTCAAAAGCTATATAAAGACGAGACCCCTCCCCCATTGTATCCCATCAGGAAATTTGGCACCATTGGCTCTTGAAAAAAATAGAGAAAATCTCTCTGGGATCTCGTCTTTTGTGGATGATTGAAGAATGTTCTTTGTGATTGACTAACATTATTTCTCGCTTGCATTGGAGATCATTGGTGAATCTATGGCATATTTTTTTGGATCCATCTGTTTGAAAGGGAGGTTGATTTGGAGAGGGGCGCACTTGCGGGAGACGACCACCTTGCTCTTCTTTTCGTATTGGTGGATACAGGGAGTAGTTCTATCTTATGATTTCTTACTCTCTTATTTGTTTACTTCTCGTCAGCATTTGTCATTTTTCTTGCCGTTCTCATTGTTATTTACCTGGCTTGGCAAGAGAGAGGGCGCATTTGGTTTCCTTGGGCATTTTAAACAAAGTTGGATTTTCATCATTCCTTCACTTGATCTATGTGGAAATAATCGTCATCACCTCGACATTCATCCTCAGAACATCAGGTACATTTCTCCTAGGTTAGATCTATCCTTTTTCTCAGTATTTAGTTGTGTCTGCATTTTCCTTTCATCAAACCCTCATTTCTTAGATCTGTTGGTTCTAGTTTGTGGCGGGATATAAAACTCGAAACACACTTTGCAATAATCATAAAACCCCTAAGCCTAAGTTTTCATGATCATTGGACTCCATTTTCCCTCCTAACGCATTGGTCTACCACTTAACGGAAGACGCCCTCCTTGGGAGGAGTGGGTATTTTCAGATTTGCAAACTGGGTATTGCTAGTTTTACCTCCAATCGCCTTATCTTACACCTAGCAATCAATCTGAGTGTCCAATTTCACTTAATTTCACTGTTTACCACTAGATACATTTTTCCATGCTTTTCCATTTTTCCCAAGTCTCCTTGAGTATTTGCGAGTCCGAGTCTGACTACATTGGTCTAATTGAATAAATTTTCAACAATAAGTAGAGTTAACATCAAATTCACAAAAGAAAGTCAAGCTAATTATGGTTGAGTTACCGATTCCCTTTATCGAGTTAATTACAGTGTTACAAATATCTGCGATAAAACGCCAACATCGCAATGTTTCCTCCTCCACGATAATGTCGGGAAACATCGCGTTGATATTTTCCAGTGATTTTTGTACAATAAAATTGTGATATTTTAGTAAAAATCGCGAGTCGAAGTCTAAACATTGCCTATCTGCCGAGGTTTGATTTTATACACGTTTTTTGGTCATTTTTTCTCATCTTTTGAGCTGCGGGTTGTCTTAATAGAAAGCTAGGGTATTTACTATTTACTATTGTCAACGTGAATGCAAAGGTTTGTGGAGGAGAAAGAGCACCAGTTCGTGGAGGAGAACGCTGCTAGTTGCGCTGCTGCTCTGTGGAGGAGAACGTCGGTCAAGGTATGTACATATTATGAACCATCTAATTAGAAATAATGGTAAAACTAAAGAGATATCCCTGGAAAAGCTAAATATATGTGATGTCTTTTAAAATGTCTAGCCAGTCCTCAAGTCTGAGCCAGTAATATGTCGTATACAACTGAATTAGCTGTAATTTGTACAAGGTAAAGTTGACTGGCACTGGGTAAACGCTAAGACTCAATCTTAGGGTAACGTTGTGTTGGTTGCTTTTGTGCTTTACGTTACTGAGTTCTCAATCTATATTTCCATCATATACAATGCTAAGATTCCCACAAGAACAATGGCCCGATTGAGAAGTTATGACTAAATAGTAATTCTAACGAGGATACCAACAAGTAGGACAGTATATGATGGGGGCCTGTAACTAAGATACAATCTTTTTGCTATTAATCAATTATAACTCTACTCCAATAATATACCACCAGAAACTACATGTTCTTTATAAAATATTAATTAATTGGCAGTAGTGTTTAAACTTTAGAGTCTAGACTTAACATTTTAACTATTTTTAATTATACTATGTCCATATAGCTTAATCCTTTTATGACTGGTTAAAGCTTAGAAATACTAGTAGTGTTTAGAGTCTAGACTAAAAAATTTAATTATTTTTTACCAGTCATAAATACTCGAACCATTGATTGCTTTGGATTCTTGGAATGCTTCATTTCATGTTTACCAAGTTTGCCCATGTTTCTCTAAAACGAAATTATTAGATAATAGTAAATAGTAAATAGTAAATGTGTTTATGTGGCAATGTGTTTATTTGATGTTTTTGTTGCTTTAAATGTTTAGAAAATTGAAAAAAAAATGAATATTTTTGTATTTTTTTAAGTTTGCCGATGTTTCCCGACATTTTCGCTGATAAATCTGATAATTTCTTTTTGGACCCTCAGAGATAGATTCACTGACACGATATTTGTAACACTGGATAATTAAACCAAATGAAGACTAAAATAGGTGGACAAGGAAGAGACTCACCTTGAATTGTGTTGAAGTTGATTTATGTAATGTCCTCTTCTAATTAAGCACCAAAACACCTGCTAACCTACTTAAATTCCATAGGTTCAAGTGGGTACTGCATAAAAGGGAATTGAGTGAGGACATTTGATACTTAGAACAAGACATGGCATTCATTCACCATTAAAGTCATCACATTAGAGGAAATTTCAATTTAAAATGGGTCTTCCAAAAATAATACAAATTCCATGTCATCATGTATTAGCCAATCAAAATGCTTTAAAATTCAAAAAGGGAGCACCTCTTAAACAAATTTTTAATATAAATTTGGGGATAGGTATCATAAAAAAAACTACCTTTTTTGTTCGTATTTTCGACATATCTCCCTGTGTTTTTACTCAAATTTCGATCGGGAGAGCTCGTTGGATGCGGAATTTAATTCCACATCCAGCGAGCTCTCCCGATCGAAATTTGAGTAAAAACACATGGAGATATGTCGAAAATACGAACAAAAAAATAGTTTTTTCTTTTCTCCCTCCAAAATTAATAAATATTATTTTATTATTTTAACTATTATTTTATTAATTTTCCTTAGGAGTCCCATTTTAAGTTGAAATTTCCTCTAATGGTATGGTAAAAAAAGCCTTATTTCTTTAGGCTTAAAGTCAACATGAAATTAGAATTGCATGCATGCAAAAGTGACGCGTAAATCCTAAAAAGGGCATGCAAACCCTAAAAAGACATGCTAAGCTATTTAAGAAGGGTTATTGGTCCAAAGAAAGTATCTATGATTATTATTGTTCATTTTGGGTTTCAAAGCAACAATAGTAAGTGCAGCAGCAACAGTTAAGGTTGAAGACGGAGTCTTTAGCTAACAAGGGTTTCGGCAGTGAAATCTATCTTCCCTAATCTCTTTTAGGGTTGACCATCCAGGTCTACCATCGAAATTCATCATATTCTTCCATATTCAATGATCCAACACACAGAAGATTTATTTGTAGGTTCACATTTTGTAGCTGGGGAATAGCTGGGAACCCCCAAAAGAATTCGTTGGGACCCTAAAGCTTAGTTTTTCCTCCGCATGTCAGCTTCATATTTCTCGGCAGGCTCATTCCTCGGCATCGGGTGATTATCAGCTTCCTATTTGCACAACTGGAGCAGCTAACAACAGAAACATGGGTGAAGGGGATGTATGCCCCAGACAACTAGCTCAGTTCGCTAGGTGCCTTAGGGAGGGCAAAACTTTTGCATTTGACCATCAGTCTCTCCGGCAGGTGAAGACCAACATCCCGGCAAAGTTGCAGCAGCATCGGGCACCTCCTCCTCCAAAAACATTAATATCTTCCTGAAGAGGGCACACATGTAGCTGGTCGTCAAACTGAGGAAAGCAAATCTACATTCCAGCACACTTTGCATGCATCTTATCTCTGTAGTACTATCAGCTTATTTATCAGTGTTATGTGTAAACCTTTCTCCTGAGAGTCTTAGCCCTATAATCTCTCCAGTTTAGCTATATTTTAGGGCCATTTGGCACGACACCTTTGCATGCACATTTTATTCAGTATTTTTGCACAATCTTGAGTGTATGAGAAAACAACATAGTAGCAATAGTAGTAGAATATCATTTTGGGATATTACAGTGGTATCAGAGCATGTTCCTTTCCAACTGTGGGCTGGAACATGAGAAGTAAATGAATCTGGAAGAAGATACTTTTGTAACTTATAGAAGAAGGAAGAATTGGTACACCGAGGAGCAGGAATTTGAGGATATCCGGTTAGACATATACCAACTAAGACATGGACCCAACAGGTATACACTCTGACAGAGGGAAAGGAATATGAGAAGAGGAAGACAGGATGGAATTTCATAACTTGGTGAGTGCATTGAATGACCTAGCTAAAGGGCAGAAAGAAGTATTGCATGTCATAAACAGATTGGCTCTCAAGCCAGGACCTAGTCATAGCAGTATACCTCTTTCACAAGTAGATAGAGGATCTACCAGTAGTAGCGGGAAACATGCATACACTAATATGCAAAACACGCCTCATATATATAGCAAACCATCAAGCATACTTACTATGCCTCAATTCGTGGAGAATGCAGTAGCAGGATCAGTCATATGAGCAAAACCTAGTGAGCCATGTGAGCAAAACCTAGGGATTTGGGAGATGAGTTCCATGCAGCTATGTCGTTTTCAAACTTCTGCAATATGAAAAGCAAGAACTGACCAAGGAATTTTAACAAAGGGTTTACCAGGAATTATGAATTGTAGAAAACCTTAGGCAGATTGACCATCCCTAACTTTGATGGGACTCGTGGGTGTTTAGCAAGAATATGGGTCCAGAAGTTGGATACTTATTTCCAACTCAACCCTATAACGGAGACAGATGCCATTAAATTGGCTACCTTACATCTGGACGGAGAGCCTTATGAGTGGTGGTACCATGGGCTAGTGACGTTGGGTCACAACACCATTAGTTCCTACAATGACTTCACATAGAGGCTCATGGAGCGGTTTGACAAACGGGACCCAGAGATACATTTTAGAGAGCTAGCACAACTCAAGCAGACAAGTAGTACCGAGGCCTTCATCTCAGAGTTTCAGACAATAGCCGTTATGGTAACAGATGTGTTTGAGAGCAGGTTGATTATGTTATTTTCAGAGGCTTTGACAGAACCTTTACATGGGTGGGTGAAAGCCTACAAACCATCCACTCTACAGGATGTGATCAGCAGAACCAGAGATCTACAAGATTCGGTCCCTAAGAACAAGTTTCCCACTAAAACAAATTTCCTAGTAAAAGACAGACAAAAAACCTTTTCAACAAGAATGGCCAAAGACAACTTGGTTGGACGATGACATAAGGAAGATTTGAGAAGGAAAAAATTGTGTTTTACTTGTCAAGAACCATGGGTTCCAGGCCACAGGTGTGCAGGGAAGGAAAAGTCTCACTATATAGAGGTCTACTTCGACAGTGAAGGGGAGGAATCCAAATAGGAAACAACTGAGGAATTGATGGCAATAGAGGAGGAGTCACTTCAGGGAGAAACACCAAGAGGAGTCATTGCTACATTATCTAGAGTACCCAAGTTTCATATTCTCAGGGTCAGGGGAGTAATGCAGGGCCATAGGGTAGGTGTGTTAATTGATGGGGGGGCAACCCACAACTTCATTGATGCAGCATGGGTGGCTAAGCAGGGTATCCAGACAGAGAAATTTGAAGGATTCACCGTAGCGGTAGCAGGTAATAATAGCATGGAATGCAACCATTGGATTCCCAAACTGAATGTCACATTAGGGAACTACAATATGACCGACTCATTTTATGTGGTGAATGTAGTTGATACAAATGTAGTATTAGGGTTTCAATGGCTCTACTCAATAGGGAAATATACTACGGATTACAGGGCCATGGAAATGGAATTCCAGGGACAGGATAGAAAATGGGTAGTCTTGAGGGGCATGAACACTTATCCCCCCAAACCAGTATCATCACAAAGAAAGGAAGTCGTACTTAGACAAGGAGTTATAGAATGGTCAGCCGAATGCCTTGTGACTTTTATAAAACCTCCCGATAACAACACCCAACATCCAACAGATATTCAAGCACTATTACAAAAACATGGAGAGTATTTAGAAATCTTCCAGTAAGTCGACCACCAAATAGGGGGTTTGAGCATATTATTGAGTTAGAGGAGGGGACGCAAGCAGTCATCACCACTCCATACAGACATCCCAAAAGGTACAAGAATGAGATCGAGAAAGCAATCAAGGAATTGCTAGAACTAGATATATTTGACCAAGTTCTAGTCCTTTTGCATCATCTGTGGTTTTAGTTAAAAAGAAAGATGGCACCTTACGGATGTGTATTGATTACATAGTGCTCAACAAGAAAACCATCAAAAACAGGTATCCCATCCCCAGGATTGATGAATTAATGGATGAGTTATAGGGGAAAAAATACTTTTCAAAAATTGATCTTCGATCAGGGTGCCAGCAAATCCGAGGAAGGGATCATGATATTTCAAAGACAGCCTTTCGTTGCCACTATGGTCATTATGAGTTCTTAGTCATGCCTTTTGGACTCACCAATGCCCCAGCAAGTTTCCAATCTTGCATGAACCACACCTTCAAGGCTCAGTTGCGGAAATATTTACTAGTGTTCTTTGATGATATTTTGATTTACAGTAAAACTTGGGAGGATCATTTGAGACACTTGGATGAGGTACTGGGAATTCTAGAAGAACAGTCGCTTTACGCAAAAATGTCTTAGTGTGAGTTTGGTATGAAGGAGATGTTGTATCTAGGGCATATAATCAGCGCAGAGGGAGTACAGATGCACATGGAAGAGATTAGAGATATCTTGGATTGGCCTACACCAAAGATAGTAACAGAACTAAAGGGATTCTTAGGCCTTTGCACATATCACAGGAGATACGTAAAGGGGTTCTCTCAATTTGCCGCACCACTCACTGATCTTAGAAAGAAAAGGGCATTCACCTGGACAGAAGTGGCACAACAAACCTTTGAAAAAATGAAAACAATCATGACTTCTTGTCCAGTCTTGGCACTACCAGATTTCTCACAACCATTCGTAGTTGAGTGTGATGCTTCAGGAGAAGGAGTAGGGGAAGTATTGATGCAAACCCATCATTCGATTGCATTTGAAAGCAGGAAGCGTAAAGATTATGAGTGCCACTACTTTATATATGATAAGGAGATGCTAGCAATCCTACATTCCTTAAACAAAATTCAAACGGTATTTGGTGGGCAGTGGGTTTAAAATTAAGACATATCACAACAACCTCAAATACTTTTTGGAGCATAAAGACTTGAACAAGCGTCAACAAAAATGGGTCAGCAAGGTGCAAGCATACAACTTTGAAATAGAATATATCAAGGGAAAGAACAATGTTGTAGCTGATGCTTTATCAAGCCAACCCGCCTCATTATTACTCATGAGTATATCTACTGATTGGAGGTCTCTTCTCTTAGTAGAATATTCCAAAAATAAATTTTCTTGTGAATTATTAGATGAACAGATACAGGATGACATGTACAGGGTAATTGACGACATCTATTACAATAGTAGAATATACCTCGTTCTAGAGCCAGCTTTAAAGAGAAAGATTATACAGGCATCACATGATTCACCATTATCAGCGCATCAGGAGTTCTTGAAAACTTACAGACAGATCAGAGAGAGGTTCTCATGGAAAGGCCTCAAGGAGGATGTAATACATCATGTTCAAGAATTCGGTATCTTCCAGCAGAACAAAATCGAACACACTAATCTGGTAGGGTTACTTTAGCCATTACCGATACCGGAGCAGAAATGGGAAAGCATCTCGATGGACTTCATTACAGGTTTACCCAAGGTACAGGGACGAGATTGCTTATATGTGGTAGTAGATCGGTTGACCAAATTTGCTCACTTCTTTGTTATTTCTTCCGACATTCAGCATCACAGGAAGCCGACTTGTTTTTTAGAGACATTTTCGGACTCCATGGGCTACCCAAAACAATTGTCAGTGATCGTGATAGTAAATTCACGAGTGCTCTCTAGTAGGAGATGTTCAAATTAGCGGGGACAAAACTCGCTGCTAGCACAAGTTATCATCCTCAGAGCCACGGGCAGATTGAGATTTTCAACAAATGGATTGAGGGGTATCTAAGAAATTATGTAGCAGGATAACAAAGGACATGGATTAAATGGATAGACCTAGGAGAGTACTACTACAATACTACCTACCATATGTCTATTAAGATGACACCTTTCAAGGCTATATATGGCTATGAGGCATTGGACTTTGCAGATTTAGCTTTTGGAGACAGCAAAGCACCAAAGGCAAAATATTGGGTACAAGACAGTTAATATATTCTTAAGGTCCTAAAAGAGATTCTACAGGAAGCTCAGAATCAACAGAATCTATATGCAGACCGACACAAGGTTGAGCGTAGTTTTGAGGTAGGAGATCTAGTATATTTACGGCTACAACCTTACATGCAATCGTCACTCAAGAAAAAATGAGCGGAAAAGCTAAAACCTCACTTTTATGGTCCTTATAAAGTAGTTAGGAAGGTTGGAGAGGTGGCTTATGAACTAGAACTTCTAGAGGAAAGCAAAATTTGCAATGTATTTCATGTATTCAACCTCAAGAAAACAGTAGGGCAATACATTGCTCCATCCTCTGAGTTGCCTCCCTTAAATGATGAAGGGCTTTTGGTACTGATTCCAGAGAGAATTCTATAGGTTCGAGAAAGGAAACTTTGAAACAGGGTGATTCAAGAATACTTGGTAAACTGGAAAGAATTACCTATGTAGGATGCCACATGGGAGGGAGAACATGTACTGCAGCATCCTCGTTTGTAGTTGCTTGAGGACAAGTAATTTCAAGCGGGGAGGACTGTAATGTCCTCTTCTAATTAAGCACCAAAACACCCGCTAACCTACTTAATTCCCATAGGTTCGAGTGGGTACTGTATAAAAGGGAATTGACTGAGGACATTTGATACTTAGAACAGGACAGGGCATTCATTCAGTATTAAAGCCATTAGTATGGTAAAGAAAGCCTTATTTATTTAGGCTTAAAGTCAACATGAAATTAGAATTGCATGCATGCAAAAGTGATGCGTAAACCCTAAAAAGGGCACGCAAACCCTAAAATTATATGCTAAGCTATTTAAGAACGGTTATTGGACCAAATAATGTATCTATGATTATTATTGTTGATTTTGGGTTTCAGAGTAGCAGCAGTAAGTGCAGTAGCAGCAGTTGGGGTTGAAGACGAAGTCTTCAGCTAACAAGGCTTTCGGCAGTGAAATCTACCTGCCCTGATCTCTTTCAGGGTCAACCATCCAGGTCTACCATCGGCATTCATTGTATTTTTTCGTATTCAGTGATCCAACACACATAGAAGATTTATTTGCAGGTTCATGTTCTGTAGCTGGGGAATAGATGGGAACCCCCAGAAGAATTCATTGGGACCCTAAATCTCAGTTTTTCCTCTGCATGTCAACTTCATAATTCTCAGTAGGCTCATTGCCCAGTATCGGGTGATTATCAGCTTCATGTTTGCACACTGAAGCAGCTAATAGTAGAAACGTGGGTGAAAGGGACGTAGGCCCCAGACAACTAGTTCAATTTGCTAGGTGCGTAAGTGTAACACCCCGGTTTTGACCCCGCTACATTAGATGTATATGATGTATATATTGTAAAGAATCATGGTGCGGAGCTAAAGGCCAAGGCCCCACCATCGATTGGTTATGCTATGTTTCAGATTGAAATTGTCATCGATGGTATATCGGGGCATGCGGCATACATATTAAGTTTCGTAATCATGTAAATATACATTTTTCAATTAAATAAACCCAACCAGCTATGCTCACTGCAACCATGATGAAAAGCATAGTTTTAAAAATCGGAATCGGACTCAGAATCGGAATCGGAATCAGTAATGAATCGGTCATAAATTGGCCGATTTGAATTTAATGAATCGGTTTGCTAAAAAATACATCAAATATTTAAATTTTAAAGAAAAACAACATTTTCAAGATTATAATCCATGATTCCAAGGCATTGAAGACAAAATAAGAGTCTGAGTTTTGGGAAGACCTTTTTGTATGGCAGCAGTGAGTTTGTTTTGAACACTTTCATGCCTAGAATTTTGGTGAAAATTGATTAGGGAATTAAACAAGCATAGTACTATACAGTCAACAATGATCCCTTTTGCACAGTGTTTGAGGCCATAATTTGTTTGCAGCAGCACAAGTGCATAGGTTAAAGGACAAGCTAGCAGACAATCAGCCCATGGTTCACAAACAGTTTGAACTTGAAGTATAAACAGTCTAAGTATGAGGTCTTCTACATAAACAAGAATGGAAGTTGATAAGACTTGTTGACCTTGGAGATCCTCCACTGGCAAAAAAAAACCACGATCCAAGTTTGGAGTTAAGTCTGCAAATATACACAAACTTGTTCAGGGTCTTGGGCATACATAGTCACAGTTCAAACTCATTTACATCCCAAGCTTGAAGAGTGACATATGCAGAGGTCTGACATGCATTGACTAAGATATGATGATGTTGACAATGCTAAATGAGGGATGATGAACAAGATGACATAGGTGAGTACGTAGTGTGTATACAGTGGCACATACAATGGTATAATTTTAGTATGAAGTTGTGATGATGCATACTACTGTAGGATGATAATAATATGATGAAGCATGTATACAGTGATGTGTGAAGATGAACAATGTCAAGATCTGTATAAACTTAGGTTAGGGAGTGGGATAGGTTAGGACCTAGGTTAGGGAACGGCTAGTAAACAAATAAAAAAACAAAGTAATAGTTTAAATCTTTAAACTTAAAAAAAAAATCAAAAAAATAAAAACAATTGTGATTAATACCAAACCGGACCGATCAGATTCTAACTCGGCCAGTTGGACCAGTTAGTTACCGAACTAGACCGATTTGGTTACCAACTGGCCGGTTCGGTAACTAACCGGTCCCCGATCCGGTTTACCAACCGATTTGACCTGGTTTGGTACCGAACCAGTGAACCAGCCGGGGTTCCGGCTCCGATTTTTCCGATTTTTAAAACTATGATGAAAAGGGCATGATTCTCATAGGGATAAGGGTGGGGAATGTCCAATTTTGGGCTATAGGGGGAAAATCCATGTGTCACCACCCTGTTTAATTGCCCATCTTTCCTTGTCTTATCCAACTATGTAATGTTCCCAAAAGTGACATGCATGCAAACCCTAAAAATGACATACATGCCATCCCAGCATTATTTTAATGATGCATGCACTATTTAAGTCTCCCTCCGCATGCATGCAAGTCAACGGCAAATTAGAAGATAAAGTGACACGCATGCAAGTCAACGGCAAATTAGAAGATAAAGTGACCTAATTAGGTCAAAGATTAGGGTTTTGCGCAGTTGAACTTTATAAATAGAGGAGAAAGCAAGAGGAGACTTAACTTATGATTATTGATTATTTTGTGAGCACTTGGATAGCAGCACAACGTGCAGCACAGCAGTTGGGGTTGGAGACGGAGTCTTCAGCTAACAGGATTTCGGCAGTGAAACATCTGTCCTAGTCTTATTCCGGGTAAGCCATACTGGTTCACCAATTGTTCTTCATTTCATTCATCAGTTATATAGCACAGGGTATAGATTGTTGCAAAGGCACGGTGCAGCCGTAAGAGGGGGTTTTCAACCAGAAAGCCCTAATCAGCTATTGGGCCTTCAGATCTCAGTTTCCTTCCGAAACTCAGGCATCATTCTCACCAGCAGCTTCATACTCCGGTACCCAGTGACTATCAGCTCCATCTGAGCTCATCCGAAGGAGTTATCAGCATTTCCAGACCACCAGGGGCGTGAGCAGCTGCCTCAGAGAACCAAAACGTTTTCATACTTAGAGGGTTCAGAACTGCAGTATATTCCAGCCAATCTCTCCGGCACAGCAAGGCTATCAGCCCTGCAAATCGGCGGATCCATCGGGCACCTCCTTCCTTGAGGGTGTCACCTTTTTCTCTGATTGGGCGTCTTATTGCTGGAGCATTCACCGGAGACAACAGAGATCCGTTCCTCTCCGATCCAGATCTCAGTACTTGCAGACTTTATCTGCAGCAGTTTAGCCAGTTATCAGTGGTAAGTGTGCATTCTGTCTCACAAACCCTAACCCTAATTTTTCCTATAAAATAGGGATTTTTGCCTGGCAGTTTGTAAGCCCAGTTGTACCCGCATAATTGTTTAGAAATAGAAAATATCGGGATTTGGGATATTTCAAACTACCACCTTAATGTTTTGCTGGGTAGTTGAGGCAGTTATGGCTGGGAGTGGAGTGTGGTAGGATTGTCAGTCCTTGCCCACACGCACACTCCACCAGCGGAATGAACCTCACGATGGGCAGAAGAATGACTACAACCTTCATTCCACTCTCTCCACGACTACGCCATTCTTTCCCTTGTCTGTTCACCCTCACACAGGGACAGTAGTCTGCTCATTCTCACGCACAAGCATCTTTTCTATTTGATCTCACGCAGCCAGGAGGGGGAAGCAGTTCGGATGTCATTCATGTTCCTGCAGAGTGGTATCTAGCGTGTTTTCCATCCGAATTCAAGAGGTCTGATGTAAATTCCCCTCACGCATAGATTGGGAGTCTATATTTTCTTCCCCAGTGAGGCTTGTGTAAGTCTTTTCCGATTGCTTCATTGCCCAGGACGGACTGTTGTTTCTCCCCATGTTGTGATCTATGTTACTGATACATTTTGGGACTGTTGTAATTCGCTTGGGAGTCGTTTTGGCCACGATAGGGCCAAGAACGACTCGGGAGTCGTTTTCCCTGTTTAAGCTGTAGTTGTTGATTGATTGCATGCATGCAATGGTTGGTCTTTGGACTATGTTGAGAGCAGGGATGGGGGCTTGGGTTGCTTGATAAACCTGGTGTGTTTGGACACCACACAGACAGAGCTAGAGGGCTGGCTTTCTTCTCCACAACCCCTGAATAGCACTGAAAGGGAAGTCAGGGCCTGAGGGACTGTGTAGCAGAGAAGGGATTGATTCCTTGTGTTGGGTGTGTGTGGGTGTCTTAGAGGTCAGGCTAGTTCTGGTGTAGGTATTCCTATCTCTGTAATGAGCTCACCAGCTTAGCATTTAGCCTTTCCCAACACCTGGATGGCCTGTTAAACCTGACCACGTTGGCTTGGCTGTCTTGTTGATGGCCTGACTAACCCAACTGTGTTGGCTTGGCTGTGTTTTGTGTACCCTTGGCTATGTGTAAGCCTGCTTGTTCCTTATTCCTTGGAGTATCATGGCCAGCTTGGGGGTGGCAGCATTGCTGAGAGATTAAGGAGCACGCTGGCCTATGGTTGGGTGGAACGTTGCAGCGACGTAGCTGGTTGCGGAACGAGTTCTTTATAAGATAAGCAATCTTGTCCATTTTACTTCTGCAATCCTAATTATGGTTAATGATTATGATGAACATGTTGAATGCTTGTATGATTGTATGTTGCTTCCGCTGTGTATGATAAATAATTATGTATCTGTGTATGTTCTACTTCAATGCATTTGTTTCCAGTATTTTATAAATGCACATGTTCATGGGGCTGTTAGCCCGAATGTTTAAGGCCTTGGTAGCGTCCTCTTCGCCGGTCAGAGGGTTGGGGACATTACAGTGTGGTATCAGAGCTTGCAGGTTGCAGCATGGGCCTCTATGGGCCATGAAAGACCAGCTAGCAGAGGCATGTTGCCTTCTGCCCAGAAGAAATCAGTGAATGACTGGAAAATTCACAAAATTTGTCTAAGTGTTTGAATTGTCGGTTCATTGGAACACTTAGTGGGTAGGACTTCCGATGCAGCAGAGAGCTAAGCGGGAGCACACCTGACGAAGGGCAGTTGGAAGAAAATTGCAGAAAATTTTCTAAGTTTTCGTCGGCCGTCGGCAGAATTTAGGGGATGCGGGAGCCGCAGTTTCGGCGAAGATCAGTCGAAGATCGCCGAAACACCAGCTCGATGTAGTGGTTTGGACCGTCGATGCGCCGGAAGAAGGTTTGTTGTTCAGACCGTCGATGGACGTCGGCGGAAAATAGTTGATCGACCGCCCGCCGTTGTGGAAGCCTAGAGCACTAGTCTTCCGACGGGAAGAAGCTCCGACTGCCGATGCTAGTCAAAAATCAGTTCGCCGATCGGAAAACATTAGCGGATTAGATTGCCGATCGGGAAAGGATCAAAGATGATGAGCCGCCGTTGCGGCTGCTGAACGAACTAACCCGCCGATGCTTTAGTCTTCCACTCGCCGATGCTGAGGTGTTAGTGGATTATGGAGCCGACAGAGTTAGCGGAAGATAGAGGAAGTTTTTGCCGAAAGAAGAAGAAATTTCTTCTTTCAAAAATTGTCTAAGTGTTGAGGCCATCGGTGATTGGCAACGGTTAGCTGTTTGGATCGGCGGAAGTTAGTGGTTCGTGCGCCGCCGTTGGGGAAGCCTAGAGCACTAGCCTTCCGACGAGAAGAGGCTGCCGATGTCGATCAGGTTATGCCTTAGTAGATTTGGCCGCCGATCGGAAGAAGATCGAAGATGGTGTTCCGCTGTTGCGGCTACTGATGGAACTATTTCGCCAACGAAAAGAAGAGAATTGAGCCGGTCAAGCGGCGAAAAGGGAAGACTAAAGGGAAAATTTCGAAAATTTCTCTAAGTCCTGGAGTTGTCGGCCAGCGGATGAAGTTAGTGGGTTGAACGTCTGCCGTTGCGGCTACTTAGTCGACTATCTCGCCGACGAACTTGTCCTCCAGTCACCGATGCCGAAGCAGTAATGAACAGTAACCCTGGGCGGCGGCGACAAACAGTGGATGATCGGCGATGGAGAGGGGAAGTTTTTGCTGATAGGAAAGAAAAGGATCGGCGGAAAATAGTTGATTGGTTTGCCGCCGTTGCAGACACCTAGAGGACTGAGAGTCTGATGCCATAGTGGGATGACGTTCCGACCGCCGACAAAACTATGATCCGCGGAAATTATAAGGGGATTGTTGGCCGCCATTGCGGAATGATAGACCATTGCAGGCCCGATACACGGAAAGAAATTAGACAAGCAACTCGCCAATCGGAAGTTTAGATGTTTGCCTGCGGAAACGGTAGGAAGATCACTTTCCGTCGTTGCGGCTGCCCAAAGGACTATGCACCCGATGGACAATCAACTCTATCGCTGATGCAGATCGGAAGTTGGGCGATTTGCCGCCGAAACGTCGGAAAAGTTGTGCGGAAGAGACCCGATGAAGAGAAGGAAACTTTGGGTTTTTCGAAGTGGAAATTTTCTCAGCAAATTCTAACTGTTTTAGCAGAATTCAGCGGACTGTCAGTGGATCACAGAGCTGAATATGAAATAAAGAAAATTTTGTGTTTAGCATAATTGTTGTTTTATGAATTTCCAGAAGAAAAGGTAAAAGTAATTTTGATTTGTATTAATATTCTGCATCTAACAGTTTGCTACGAACACATTTGCAGAACTTTAGATAACTTCCAAAAGCAGTACTCCAGAAAGAACAGTGTGGTAAAGCCAGAGGTGGTTCAGTCATGAGAACCCATGACGAGTATGATGCTTGGGATTCTTACGAGCGAGCAGAAGATGCCATCGGACAAAATGTCCGTAATGGGAATGATGACATTGAGTCTAATGGAAGGAGATTCCAGGGGACACCGTCCGAGGTTGCAGCCACCATGAGAAGCTTGATCAAAGCCCAGGAAGAGCAACATCAGTTGAATGCTGCAATGTTGCAGAGTATGACGAACTTGCAAAGAAAGATAGACTCTGGACGAGGTACAGCAAGACCAGAAGGCAGTAAGAGCAGTACTAGGAGAAGGAGAAGGACTTCTAGTAGGTCATCTGACTCTGAAGAATCCAGTGGGGATTCCAGTTCCTCTTCTCATAAAAGGAAAAGAAAGAGACACCATAGGGATCGCTCTCGGGATGAATTTAGGAAAGCTAAGCCTCCTACATTTGATGGTGAGGTAAAGGCTGGACAAGAAGCTGAAGCTTGGCTTCTTGGGATAAAGAAGTACTTTCAAGTGCATGATTATTCAGGAAACATGAAGGCAAGAGTTGCCATATTCAATCTGAATGGAAGAGCATCCATTTGGTGGGAACACATCAAGCAAGTAAAGAGGATCAGTGAAAGGAGGCTTAAGTGGAAATAGTTCAAGAAGTATTTCAAGCAGAAATACCTCTCTGACAGGTATTATGATGACAAGATTAAAGAGTTCCATGAGCTGAGATTGGGACAGCGAACCATGGAAGAATATGCAAATAAGTTTTTGGAGCTGTTGAGGAATGTCCGGTACATCAGAGATGAAAAAGTGAAGGTCCAGCGTTTTCTGAGTGGATTGCCTCAGTCTTACAAAGATAGAATCGAGTTTTATGAACCTAGAACTCTTGAGGAAGCAATAAGGAAGGCTAAGTATTGCTATGAGCAAAGCAAAGGTAAGCCGAATTACCATAAGGCATGGAAGGACAAGAAGAATGAGAAGTTTGACCAAAGAAAGAAAGGTTTCAAACCTTCTAACTTCAGGAATCAGCAGAAGTAGCCATCCCAAGTTGCGAGTAAGCCCGTCGAAATGACAGGAGAAAAGCCTAAAGATCCACAATAGAATAGAGGACCACTTCAATGTTGGAAATGTGGAGGACCCCACATGCGCAGAAATTGTCCACTCGAGAATGGGAGTGCAAGGCCAGTTTATAACATTCAAGAAGCAGAAACAGTGGGTCAGGTAGCAAGGGCAGTCCCTAGGATTTATGCAGCACTGGAGGACCGCCAAGCAGATCACCAGTCAACTGTGGTTGAAGTAGCAGGTAAGATTGTTGAGCAATCTATTTCTATTTTGATTGACCTTGGTTCTACTCACAGTTACATTACTCCTAGAGTAGTGGAGATTTGTGCTTTTAAGAAGGTAAAGCATAGAAAATCTTGGTTAGTTTAGCTAGCCATTGGAACTAAGAGAAAAGTCAGTGAAGTGGTAGAGAAATGTCCATTGGTCATGGATGGATTGGTCACTTGTGTAAATCTGAATGTTCAACTGCTTGGTTCCTATGATGTTCTCATTGGAATGGATTGGTTAGAAGCTCACAGGGTGAAGCTTGACTGCTACAGTAAGACTTTCGAATGCATGAATGAAGAAGGGAACCTAGTAGTTGTGAAAGGTATCCCAAAGGTGATTTCAGTATGGCAGGTTTCAGCAATGCAGTTGAAGAAGTTCTGTAGGAAGGGTTGCCAATTGTATGGCTCAGATTTTGGAGGCAACAGATGATGAAACTCCTAAGTTGGAGGACTATCAGGTGTTACAGGAATTCAGGGATGTGTTTCCTGATGAGATTCCAAGGCTTCTTCCAAAAAGGGACATTGACTTCACAATTGAACTTGTGCCAGGAGCAGCACCAGTGTCCAAGGCACCCTACAGGATGAGTACACCAGAGATGCTAGAGTTGAAGATGCAACTGCAAGAGTTGTTGGAAAAGAAGTATATCCGACCGAGTGTGTCTCCTTGGGGAGCACCGGTTCTGTTTGTAAAGAAGAAATATGGTACACTCTGGTTATGTATTGATTATAGACAGTTGAACAAGGTTACAGTGAAGAATAAATATCCTTTGCCTAGGATTGATGACCTCTTTGACCAAATGAGGGGAGCAAGGGTATTTTCCAAGATCGACTTTAGGTCTGGTTACCATCAGGTGAGAATCAAGGATGAAGACATCCATAAGACAGCCTTCAGAACAAGGTATGGGCATTATGAGTTTGTAGTGGTACCATTTGGTCTTACAAATGCACCAGCTACATTTATGTGCCTTATGAATAGTGTCTTCAGCAGATATCTAGACAAGTTCGTTCTTGTTTTCCTTGATGACATTCTTGTTTATTCTAAGAATGAGAAAGAGCATGAAGAGCATTTGAGATTGACATTGCAATTGCTCAGGGAGCATCAACTGTATGCGAAACTGAGCAAGTGTGACTTCTATAGAGATAGAATTCAATATTTGGGTCACATTATCTTAAAGGAGGGTATATCTGTGGACCCTGAAAAGATTAAAGCCATTATGAATTGGCCTACTCCAAGAAATGTGACAGATGTAAGATCTTTCATGGGACTTGCAGGATACTACAGAAGGTTCATTGAGGGATTCTCCAAAGTTGCACATGCCATCACTTCTTTGCAAAAGAAGGGGATTAAGTTCGAATGGACATCGAGGTGTGAAGAAAGTTTCCAGCGGTTGAAGAATCTTCTCACCAGTGCACTTGTATTGAAGGTTGCAGATCCAGAGAAATATTTTGTGGTGTGTACCGATGCATGCGGACAAGGGCTTGGAGGAGTCCTTATGCAGGACAACCACGTGATATGTTATGAGTCAAGAAAGCTGAAGGAGCATGAGAAGAACTATGCCACTCATGATCTAGAGCTTGCGGCCATAGTACATGCTCTCAAGATGTGGAGACATTACTTGATGGGTAGAAGATTTGAGCTCAAGACAGACCATTGTGGTCTGAAGTATTTGTTTGATCAGCCTACTCTGAATGCTAGGCAAGCGAGATGGCTGGAATTTTTATGTGAGTTTGATTTCGAAATCAAGCACATAAAAGGAAAAGAGAACAAGGTAGCTGATGCACTCAGCAAGGTGTAGGAAATGCACGTGGCATCCCTTAGTATTTGCCATTAGATTTGAGGCAGCAGATTGTTAGTCATGCTGCTGGAGATGAATTGTATGAGCAGGTAAAAGTCAAATTGCAACAGCAAAGTCTTGAGAAGAGGTATGAGGGATATAAATTGGAGGCAGATGGACTTCTCACTTATAAAGGTAGAATTTATATTCCAGATGTAGCAGATTTGAGGAGAGTTGTTATGGATGAAATCCATCAAGCTCTGTATCCTGGTCACCCAGGATATCAGAAGACAATTGCTATAGCCAGAAAGCAATACTTTTGGCCAGGAATGAAAAAGGACATGGCTGAATACATTTCAAGGTGCATGAAATGTCAACAGGTAAAGGTTGAGCATCAACATCCAGCAGGCTTGTTGCAGCCTTTGCCAGTTCCAGAATGGAAATGGGAAGTTATTTCCATGGATTTTATTACAGGATTGCTGATGACCTGGAGGCAAAATGATTCCATCATGGTTGTGGTGGACAAGTTGACAAAGGCGGCACATTTTATACCAGTTAAGTCTACGCATAAGACGGATGACATTGCAAAGATCTTCATAAAGGAGATTTTCAAATTGCATGGATTACCGAAGGCAATAGTCTCTGACAGAGATGTCAAGTTCACTTCCAACTTTTGGAAGGGGTTGTTTGCAGATTTGGGTACAAAGCTAAACTTCAGCACTCCATACCATCCTCAGACAGATGGCCAGACAGAGAGAGTTAATCAGGTGCTTGAAGACATGCTTCACATGTACGTGATGGACAAACCAACCAAGTGGGAAGATTACTTGCACTTGGTAGAGTTTGCTTACAACAATGGACAGCAGGCATCCTTGGGGATGAGTCCGTATGAAGCTTTGTATGGAAGAAGGTGTAGGACGCCAATGACTTGGGATAACCCAGTGAATAGGGTTGTGCTTGGACCAGAATTGCTCAAGGAGATGGAGTAAGAGGTTATAAAGATCAGGAAGAATCTGAAAGTAGCACTAGACAGACAGAAAAGCTATGCAGATAAGCATAAGGTGAACAGGGAGTTCCGTGTTGGGGATCATGTTTACCTCAAAGTGAGGGCAAAGAAGAGTTCCTTGAAGCTTGGAAGTTGTGCCAAGCTGTCATCTAGATACTGTGGGCCGTTTGAAGTGCTTGAAAGAATAGGGCCCGTTGCATATAGACTTGCATTGCCTGCTAGCACTAGGGCTCATAATCTTTTTCATGTTTCTTTGCTTAAGAGATATGTACATGATCCTAACCATGTGATAAATTGGGATGTGATTCAGGTGGAACTCGAGGGAGAGTTCCAAATCAAGCCAATGCATATCCTCGACAGGAAGGTCACAATGCTCTGGAACCGGGCCATAGGTCAAGTAAAGGTGCAATGGGAGCACTACGGACCTGAAGAGGCTACATGGGAGCTGGAGGATGCCATGCGATTGGCACATCCATTTTTGTTCAATTCTGCAGAACACCGAGGCGATACCAGTGTAGCATTTTGTTCAAATTTTGTAAAGCACTGAGGACAGTGCTATTGAAGGGGGAGGGGAATGTAACACCCCGATTTTGACCCCGCTACATTATATGTATATGATGTATATATTGTAAAGAATCATGGTGCGGAGCTAAAGGCCAAGGCCCCACCATCGATTGGTTATGCTATGTTTCAGATTGAAATTGTCACCGATGGTATATCGGGGCATGCAGCATACATATTAAGTTTCGTAATCATGTAAATATACATTTTTCAATTAAATAAACCCAACCAGCTATGCTCACTACAACCATGATGAAAAGGGCATGATTCTCATAGGGATAAGGCTGGGGAATGTCCAATTTTGGGCTATAGGGGGAAAATCCATGTGTCACCACCCTGTTTAATTGCCCATCTTTTCCTTGTCTTATCCAACTACCACCTTAATGTTTTGCTGGGTAGTTGAGGTAGTTATGGCTGGGAGTGGAGTGTGGCAAAACTGTCAGTCCTTGCCCACATGCACACTCCACCAGTGGACTGAACCTCACGATGGGCAGAAGAATGACTACGCCCTTCATTCCACTCTCTCCACGACTACACCATTCTTTCCCTTGTCTGTTCACCCTCACGCAAGGACAGTAGTCTGCTCATTCTCACGCACAGGCATCTTTTTTGTTTGATCTCACGCAACCAGGAGGGGGAAGCAGTTCGGATGTCATTCACATTCATGCAGAGTGGTATCTAGCGTGTTTTCCATCCAAATTCCAGAGGTCTGATGTAAATTTCCCTCACGCACAGGTTGGGAGTCTGTATTTTCTTCCCCAGTGCGGCCTGTGTAAGTCTTTTCCGATTGCTTCATTGCCCAGGACGGACTGTTGTTTCTCTCCATGTTGTGATCTATGTTACTGATACATTTTGGGACTGTTGTAATTCGCTTGGGAGTCGTTTTCCCTGTTTAAGTTGTAGTTGTTGATTGATTGCATGCGTGCAATGGTTGGTCTTCGAACTGTGTTGGGAGCAGGGATGGGGGCTTGGGTTGCTTGATAAACCTGGTGTGTTTGGAAACCACACAGACAGAGTTAGAGGGTCGGCTTTCTTCTCCACAACCCCTGAATAGCACTGGAAGGGAAGTCAGGGCCTGAGGGACTGTGTAGCAAAGAAGGGACTGATTCCTTGTGTTGGGTGTGTGTGGGTGTCTTAGAGGTCAGGCTAGTTCTGGTGTAGGTGTTCCTAGCTCTATAATGAGCTCACTAGCTTAGCATTTAGCCTTTCCCAACTCCTGGATGACCTGTTAAACCTGACCACGTTGGCTTGGTTGTCTTGTTGATGGCCTGGCAAACCCAACTGTGTTGGCTTGGCTGTGTTTTGTGTATCCTTGGCTATGTGTAAGCCTGCTTGTTCCTTATTCCTTGGAGTATCATGCCCAGCTCGGGGGTGGCAGCGTTGCTGAGAGATTAAGGAGCACGCTGGCCTATGGTTGGGTGGAACGTTGCAGCGACGTAGCTGGTTGCGGAACGAGTTCTTTATAAGATAAGCAATCTTGTCCATTTTACTTCTGCAATCCTAATTACGGTTAATGATTATGATGAACATGTTGAATGCTTGTATGATTGTATGTTGCTTCCGCTGTGTATGATAAATAATTATGTATCTGTGTATGTTCTACTTCAATGCATTTGTTTCCAGTACTTTATGAATGCACATGTTCATGGGGTTGTTAGCCCGGATGGTTAAGGCCTTGGTAGCGTCCTCTTCGCCAGTCGGAGGGTCGGGGACATTAAACTAAGGGAGGGAAAAACTTATGCATGTGACCACCAGTCTCTCCGGCAAGTGAAGGCCAACATCTCAACAAAGTTGCAGCAGCATCGGGCACCTCCTCCAAAAATGTCAATATCTTCCTGAAGAGGGAACACATGTAGCTGGGGGTCAAACTAAGGAAAGCAACACTATATTTTGGCACACTTTGCATGCATCTTATCTATGGAGTACTATCAGCTTATTTATCAGTGGTATGTGTAAACCTTTCTTCTGAAAGTCTTAGCCCTATAATCTCTCCAATTTAGCTATATTTGAGGGCCATTTGGCACGACACATTTGCATGCATGTTTTATTCAGTATTTTTGCACAATCTTGAGTGTATGAGCAAACAACATAGTAGCAATAGAAGTATAATATCAGTTTGGGATATTACAATTTCTAACATTCTTTGTTGAGGATAATAGTTGCCACAAGATTCTTTGAGAGTTCCACTCCTTTTGACAAAACCTGCATAAGGAAATACAAGTTGCTGCAAAACACGCTCGATCATAATCTACAATACAATGCAATGATGAAACTAAATCCACGATATCGATTATCAAGCAACGAAAAAAATGAAGTGGTAGACAAACTAGGGCTGAAATGACGAATCCGAGAGTTGATATGTAGTGATGATAGTACAAATCTAGTAAATGCATGAAATGAGATGAAGCGATAATAAGGGAATGTAGGAAGGCAAGAGGCAAATGGCAGAAGAGTGCAGTCTTGGGTCGGCTAATTACAAAGCCATCCAAGTAATTGTCAGGTCCGAGTCTGACTACATTAGTTTAATCGAATCATTTGTTCAACAACAAGTAGAATTAGCATCAAATTCATAAAAGAAAGTCAAGCTAATTATGGTTGAGCTACCAATTCCCTTTCTCGAGTTAATTAAACCAAATGAACATTAAAATAGGTCGATAAGGAAGAAACTCACCTTGAGTTGTGTAGATGATTATTTCTAACATTCTTTGTTGAGGATAATAGTTGCCACAAGCTTCCTTGAGAGTTCCATTCCTCTTGATTAAACATGCATAAGGAAATAGAAATTGTTGCAAAACACGTTCGATCCTAATCTACAATACAATGCAATGATGAAACTAGATCCACCATATCGATTATCAAGAAACAAGTAAAAAAATGAAGTGAGAGACAAACTAGGGGTGAAATACCGAATTTGAGACTTGATATGTAGTGATGATAATGCAAATCTAGAAAATCCATGAACTGAGATGAAGCGATAGTAAGGGAATGTAAGAAGGAAAGATGCAAATGGCAGAAGATGTTGCATTACCGTCCTCGTAGCTGCAGTCTATGGGATGAAATAATGAAAACCAACATCTTGGAGGAGAGAAAAGGATAAAACAGCACAAAAACTAGACATATCTAGGACGAGTATTCTCAAGTCGGGTCGTACCCAAGACATCTTTCTAGAGGAATCTAGTCATTGACTAGGTTATCGAAGGAGGGCGTGAAGAAGAGAAGATTAATTGGGGGGGGCGAGGGGGGGCCTGATGGGAAGTCCAATTTGGTGTCCCAAAAATCTAGTGCAACAATTACACAGAGTCGTCATTTTACCATATGGAGAAAGGAGAGAAAGTAGTTAGCTCTCGTTTTTAGGTTAATATCAACAAACACTAGAAGAAAGAAAGGGAGCAATAAATAAAGTTGTTAGAGCACTATTTTAATTAAAGTTTACAATTGATTAAGTAACCTAGACCTTCCCTTTAATTAGTCTTTGCAGAGACTTATTCGAGTCGTTGATTCTTTCCCAAGTATTCACCGAGTCTTTGTTGAGTCTTATCTGAGTCATTGAATCTGTTGAGTCCCAAGTCTGTCAAGTATCTGCGAGTCCAAGTCTGACAGCATTGGTCTAATTTAATAAATTTTCAACAAGTAGAGTTAACATCAAATTCACAAAAGAAAGTCAAGCTAATTATGGTCGAGTTACCAATTCCCTTTATCGAGTTAATTCAACCAAATGAAGACTAAAATAGGTGGACAAGGAAGAAACCCACCTTGAATTGTGTTGAAGTTGATTTCTAACATTCTTTGTTGACGATAATAGTTGCCACAAGCTTCCTTGAGAGTTCCACTCCTCTTGACTAAACCTGCAAAAGGAAATACAAGTTGCTGCAAAACACACTCGATCATAATCTACAATACAATGCAATGATAAAACTAGATCCACCATATCGATTATCAAGCAACAAAAAAAAAGGAACCGGTAGACAAACTAAGGATGAAATGACGAATCCGAGATTTGATATGTAGTGATGATAGTGCAAATCTAGTAAATGCATGATGTGAGATGAAGTGATAGTAAGGGAATGTAGGAAGGCAATAGGCAAATGGCAGAAGATGTTGCATTATCGTCCCCATAACTGTAGTCTATGGGATATAATAATGAATACCAACATCTTAGAGGAGAGAAAATAAAAAAAAGGGCACAAATACTACACTTATATAGGAAGACTGTTCTCGAACCGGGCCCTACCCGAGACATCATTCTGGAGGAATCCAGTCATTGACTAGGTTAACAAAGCAGGCTATCAAGAAGAGAAGATAAATTGGGAGGGTTTGGTGGGAAGTCCAATTTGTCCCAAAAATATAGTGCAACAATTAGACTGGCGCATCATTTTACCACATGGAGAAAGGAGAGAAAGAACTCAGCTCTCCTTTTTAGGTTAATATCAACAAACACTAGAAGAAAGAAAGGGAGCAATAAACAAAGATGCAAGAGCACTATTTTAATTAGAGCTTACAATTGATTAAATAACTTATACCTCTCCTCGAATTAGTATTTGTCGAATCTTATCTGATTCGTCGAATCTTTGCTGACTATTCGTCGAGTGTTTGTCGAGTCTTATCCAAGTCATCGAGTTTGTTGAGTCCCAAGTCTATCGGGTATTTGCCGAGTCTGACTACATTGCTCTAATCGAATCAATTTTCAACAAGTAGAATTAACATCAAATTCAAAAAAGAAAGTCAAGCTAATTATGGTTAGGTGCCAATTCCCTTTATCGAGTAAATTAAACAAAATGAAGACTAAAATAGGTGGACAAGGACGAAACTCACCTTTAATTATGTTGATGTTGATTTCTAACATTATTAGTTGAGAATAATAGTTGCTACAAGCTTCCTTGAGATTTCCACTCATCTTGACTGAACCTGCATAAGGAAATACAAATTGTTGCAAAACATGCTCGATACTAATGTATAATGAAATGGAATGATGAAACTAAATCTACCATATCAATGATCAAGCAATGAAAAAAAATGAAGTGGTAGTTAAACTATGGTTGAAATGACAAATACAGTTGAGATGTAGTGAGGATAGCACAAATCTAGTGAATGCATGGAGTAAGATGAGGTGATAGTACGGCAAATGTAGGAAGGGAAGAGGGAAAACACAGAAGATGATGCATCATCGACCCCATAGTTGCAGTCTATGGGATGCGATAATGAATACTAACATCTTGGAGTAGAGAAAAGGAAAAAAGGGAACAACTACTAGAATTATCTAGGAAGAGTATTCTCAAGTCAGGCCCTACCTGAGATATCTTTCTAGAGGAATCCAGTCATTGTCTATGTTACCGAAGAAGGCTACCAAGAATAAAACATAAATTGGGAGGGTATGATGGGTAAACCACCATGGTGTCCCAACAATATAGAACAATAATTAGAGTGAGGCATCATTCTACCATATGGAGAAAGGAGAGAAAGTACTCACCACTCATTTTTCTGGTAATATCAACAAACACTAGAAGAAAGAAAGAGAGCAACAAACAAAGATGGAAACAAAGTATTTTAATTAGAGTTTACAATTGATTAAGTAACTTAGACCTCTCATTTAATTAATATTTGTCGTGAATTATCACAGTCCAAGTTTTTGTCGAGTATCTGTTGACTCTTTGTCTGGTATTATATGAATCGTCGGGTCGGCCGATTCCAAAGCCATTTGAGTATTTGTCAGGTCCGATTTTGATTACGTTAGTTTAAACGAATCAATTTTCAACAAGTAGAATTAGCATCAAATTCATAAAAGAAATGAAGATTCACCGAGTCTTTATCATCAAGTCTTATTCGAGTCATTGAGTTTGTCAAGTCCCAAGTCTGTCGAGTATTTGAGAGTCTGAGTCTGACTACATTGGTTTAATTGAATAAATTTTCAACAAGTAGAGTTAACATCAAATTCACAAAAGAAAGTCAAGCTAATTATGTCTGAGTTACCAATTCCCTTTATCGATTTAATTAAACCAAATGAAGACTAAAATAGGTGGACAAGGAAGAAACTCACCTTGAATTGTGTTGAAGTTGATTTCTAACATTCTTTGTTGAGGATAATAGTTTCCACAGGCTTCCTTGAGAGTTCCGCTCCTCTTGACTAAACCTGCACAAGGAAATACAAGTTGCTGCAAAACAAGCTCGATCCTAATCTACAATACAATGCAATGATGAAACTAGATCCACCATATCGATTATCAAGCAACAAAAAAAAAATTAAGTGGTAGACAAACTAGAGCTGAAATGAAGAATCTGAGAGTTGATATGTAGTGATGATAGTGCAAATCTAGTAAATGCATTAAGTGAGATGAAGCGATAGTAAGGAATGTAGGAAGGCAAGAGGAAAATGGCAGAAGATGTTGCATTACCGTCCCCATAGCTATAGTCTATGGGATACAATAATGAATACCAACATCTTGGAGGAGACAAAATAAAAAGGGCACAAATACTAGACTTATCTAGGAAAACTATTCTTGAGTCGGGCCCTACTCGAGACATCTTTCTAGAGGAATCCAGTATTTGGCTAGGTTATCAAAGGAGGCTATCAAGAAGAGAAGATAAATTGGGAGGGGTTGATGGGAAGTCCAATTTGTCCCAAAAATATAGTGCAACAATTAGACTGAAGCATCATTTTACCATATGGAGAAAGGAGAGAAAGAACTCAGCTCTCGTTTTTTGGTTAATATCAACCATAGAAGAAAACATCGCCGATGTCTCGAAAAATCGCGAAATTTTTGGGACGGCGATTTTTTCCAGCAAAAAAATCGCAGTTCAAGGAAAAATCGCGCCACGCGATGTTAGGTAAAAATCGGCAATTTTTTGGAAAAACTCGCACCACGATAGGAAAAATCGTTGCGTTGACAGTCAACGAATATGGGTGAATTAAAAGGCCTTCTGGTAAAGTTTTAGCATTTGGCGTAGACTGTTAGCGACGTAACGAGTAGGCGACGACGACGAGGGTTTAAACTTTAAGGTTTTAGCAGCAGGAGGGTTCAATTGGATCTCCACAGTGCACATTGCATACATCCACCCGGTTCAGAACTTCAGGTTAGTTTTTATTTAAATTTTAAATGTTAAAACAGGGACAGAGCCCTCCACTGTCCAGTATATATCGGGACAGAGCCCGAATCTCCAGTCCACTGTCCATTATTATATAGTATATATATTATATAGTATATACTGTATGCTATATACTATATAGTATATACTGTATACTATATACTATATAGTATACAATATACAGTATATAGTATATAGTAATATATATTATACACAGTATAATATACTAGGGCCAAGCCTATATGCAATTGTGGCAGTAAGTAAAGGTCGAAGAAGGAAGAATCTTTAGGATTAGAGAGCATTCTTGCTGAGAATCTTTGGGTTTAATGTCTTTTTTGTTTTTTTTGCAGCCACAGGTTTGACTTTTGAGGCTAGCCGCTATACATTTCCATTGCAAAAATGCCAAAGGCATTGGACCCATTTTAGCAATATGTTGACCCTGAAGATGGAACAAACTGACAATAATTGAATTGCAAATTGTGTGGACAACATATGACAGGAGGCATTAGCAGGTTGAAGTACCATTTGGCAAAACTCCCTAGCCATGATGTGGGGTTGTGTAGTGCAGTTACCCCCGAGATTATGAGAATGGCCTATGATGCAATTCACTCAAAGGATAGAAAAAGGGAAGAGTCAGCTGCAAATAGAGCTGAACTTGCTACTGGTGGAGTGGCTAGAACTTCAGGAGCATATGATTATGATCATCCAGATCCCACTGAGGGTAGTGTTGGGGGCTCCACGGCCATGGGTTTAGCTTCCGTGAGGGCTGTTACCTCATCTTTCTTTGTTCCACGGAATAACATCAAGTCCATGGTTAAAAAAAGGGAGAAGGAAGAAGCAGATAGGATTATGGGGAGGATGTTTTTCTGGAGTGACTTGCCTCTTACAATAACAAGAAACAATCATTTTTTCAGCCTATGTGTGATGCCATTGCTATTGTTGGCCCAGGGTACAAGTGCCCTACATATGATGAGATTCGAGGCCCAATTCTTCAAGCAGAGAAGAACGACATCAACACTAGATTGGAGGAATTCAAACAGTCATGGGAGATTTTTGGATGCAAATTGATGTCTGATGGTTGGTCAGATGCGAAGGGTAGGACCCTTCTCAATTTCTTGGTACAGTTCCCTAAAGGTACCATGTTTATCAAATCCGTTGATGCATCGGCACAGGTAAAAGAAGCAGCATTGTTATGTGAGTTGTTGGATGGGCTCCTTCAGGAGATTGGTGTGGACAATGTGGTGCAGATAATAACAGATAATGCAGCCAATTATGTGGTTGCTGGTAGATTGCTTATGGAGAGGCACCCCTCACTATTTTGGAGTCCATGTGCTGCATAGTGTATTGATTTGATGATGGAGGATGTGGGGGAAATTCCCTTCATCAAGGAGGTTGTTGATCAGGCTAGGAGTATCACCAAATTCATATATAACCATGCTTGAGTTCTTAGCCTCATGAGGAGATGCACGAGAAACAGGGAATTGTTGCGCCCTGGAATCACACGATTTGCCACCAATTTCATTTCTCTTTAGTCTTTGCTTCGAGTTCAGTTTGAGCTGAAGCAAATGTTTGTTTGTGATGAGTGGCGAGATTGCACATATAGCAACAGAGAGGATGGGAAAGCCATCACTAGATTGGTTTACATCGACTCCTTTTGGGAAGGAGTGGAGGAAGTGTGCTCAATCAGTGAACCTTTGGTAAAGGTTTTGAGATTAGTTTACAGTGACAAGCCTGCTATGGGCTATTTGTACGAGGCCATGGATACGGCCAAAGAGTCTATTCGGTCTTATTATGTCGGGAAGGGTACCCCTGGACACAATAGACACATGATGCTATGGGAGTTGATTGATACACGATGGACCGGGATGCTCCATCGACCTATTCATGCAGCTGCACTTTTCCTCAACCCTGCCTTTTCATACAAGTGTAAGTTTGATTTTGATGAAGAGGTTTTGGAAGGGCTTACTGAATGTATGAATAGGATGGTACCTAATTTTGAGACTTGGGAGAGTATAACTCGTGAGATGGAGATGTATCGAGAGGCTACTGTACTATTTGGCTACGCCGATGTTGTCTGTGCAAGGAACAATTTGACTCCAAGTAAGTGATTGCAAATTAGAATTTATTTGTATTTTGAACTTCAAATTCTTAAATTTTAATTGTGTTTTATGATTTATCATTTTATTTGAAATTTGAATTATATAATCCGATTCTCTTTCTTTCTTGTTTATTGTAGGTGTTTGGTGGAGGACATATGGTGCAAGGGCACCAAATTTAAAAAAATTTGCCATCTGACTCCTCAGCCAAACCTGTAGCTCTTTTGGATGTGAGCGTAATTGGAGAGTCTTTGATAAAATACACTCAAAGAAACGCACCAGGTAATTACTAAGAACTTTATCAAAGCAATTAAATTCATTGTAATTTAAGATCCTCTTTCCTCTGGCATCAAGACTCAAGACTCATTAAATCTTTTTATCACCCTCTTACAGGTTGGATTTTCCACACCTGAATGACTTGGTGTATGTCCACTACAATCTTCGACTGTGGATGAAGCATGTGGAGAAATCACCCGATGTGGATGCCATTTGCTTGGACAATATTGATGTATTGTCCAAGTGGAGGGTGGAGGTTGAGTTACCTATCAGGGAGGAGGCACCTACATGGTTAGATGAGGAGCAGCAGCAGCAGCAGCAAGGGCAGGACGATGAGGAGGAGCAAGAGGTGGAACAGGAGGAGGAGGTGGACCGCTTTGACCCAAAGGACTTCATGGAGGGTGAGGTGGCTTCATCAGCACCACCTTCTACAGTGGTCGATGCATTTACTCCCTTATTGGCACCGAGTCCCTCATTGGAAACTAGTCCCTCATTGGCACCGAGTAGTAGTACAGTGCCAGGACCTTCTACTGTTAGGGGCAGGCCTGGCAAACAGCCCATTATCTTTTACCGTAAAAGGGGAAGAGGGCATTGATTTATATTTTAGAGACAGATAGTTAGCTACTAGTTTTGTGATGTCATTTTGTATTGGACCATTGATTTCCCACTTTTGAGTAATATTGGACAACTATATTCAGACATTCAATATAGACTTTTATGTCTCATATTATATTTGGCATGCCTACATGATATATATCAGTGTTTTTTCTATATTTATGTGTCAAAGTATTTATTTGATGCCATTGTTGCTTTATATGCTTAAAATTATGAAAAAAATGAATATATTTTGTATTTTTAAATATTTGCCGCGGTTTGCCGATTTTTTTTGTCGATGTTGCCGAGAAGATGTTTTCTGGACCCTTGTCGATTTTTTTCTGATGCCGATGTTTTCTTCTATGATATCAACAAACACTAGAAGAAAGAAAGGGAGCAATAAACAAAGATGCAAGAGCACTATTTTAATTAGATCTTACAATTGATTAAATAACATATACCTCTCCTCTAATTAGTATTTGTCGAGTCTTATCTGACCCGAGACTTTGGCGAGTCTTTTCCAAGTCATTGAGACTGTCGATTCCCAAGTCTTACTACATTGGTCTAATCGAATCAATTTAAAAAAAAAAAAGTAGAATTAACATCAAATTCACAAAAGAAAGTCAAGCTAATTAAGGTTGAGCTACCAATTCCATTTGTCGAATTAATTAAACCAAATGAAGATTAAAATAGGTAGACAAGGAAGAAACTCACCTTGAGTTGTGTAGATGCTGATTTCTAACGTTCTTTGTTGAGGATAATAGTTGCCATAAGCTTCCTTGAGAGTTCCACTCCTCTTGACTAAACATGCACAAGGAAATACAAGTTGTTTCAAAACACGCTTGATCCTAATCTACAATACAATGCAATGATGAAACTAGATCCACCATATCGATTATCAAGCAACGAGTAAAAAAATGAAGTGGAAAACAAACTAGGGCTTAATAGACGAATCTGAGACTTGAAATGTAGTGATGATAGTGCAAATCTAGGAAAATGTATGAAGTGAGATGAAGCAATCGTAAGGGAATGTAGCAAGGCAAGAGGAAAATGGCAGAAGATGTTGCATTATCGTCCCAGTAGCTGCAGTCTATGGGATAAAATAATGAATACAAACATCTTGGAGGATAGAAAAGGAAAAACAACACAAATACTTGACTTATCTAGGAAGAGTATTCTCGAGTCGGGCCCTACTCGAGACATCTTTCTAGAGGAATCCAGTCATTGACTAGGTTATTGAAGGAGGCTATAAAGAAGAGAAGACAAATTGGGAGGGTTGATGGGAAGTCCAACTTAGTTTCCCAAAAATATAATGCAACAATTAAAGTGAGGCGTCATTTTACTATATGGAGAAAGGAGAGAAAGTACTTAGCTCTCGTTTTTAGGTTAATATCAACAAACACTCGAAGAAAGAAAGGGAGCAATAAATAAAGATGTTAGAGCACTATTTTAATTAGAGTTTACAATTGATTAAGTAACCTAGACCTCCCCTATAATAAGTCTTTGCTGAGTCTTATTCGATTTGTTGATTCATTCCCAAGTATTCACCTAGTCTTTGTCGAGTCTTACCCAAGTCATTGAGTTTGTCGAGTCCCAAGTCTGTCGAGTATTTGCGAGTCTGAGTCTTACTACATTGGTCTAATTGAAAAAAAATTCAACAAGTAGAGTTAACATCAAATTCACAAAAGAAAGTCAAGCTAATTATCGTTGAGTTGAATTGTGTTAAAGTTGATTTCTAACATTCTTTCTTGAGGATAATAGTTGCCACAAGCTTCCTTGAGAGTTCCACTCTTCTTGACTAGACCTGCACAAGGAAATACAAGTTGTTGCAAAACACGCTCAATCCTAATCTACAATACAATGCAATGATGAAACTAGACCCACCACATCGATTATCAAGCAATGAAAAAAAAAAGTGGTAGACAAACTAGGGCTGAAATGAAGAAACTAAGAGTTGATATGTAGTGATGATAGTGCAAATCTAGTAAATGCATGAAGTGAGCTGAAGCGATAGTAAGTAAATCTAGGAATGCGAGAAGAAAATGGCAGAAGATGTTGCATTACCATCCCCATAGCTACAGTCTATGGGATACAATATTGAATAGTAACATCTTGGAGGAGACAAAATAAAAAAAAGGGGCACAAATACTAGACTTATCTAGGAAGACTATTCTCAAATCGGGCCCTACTCGAGACATATTTCTAGAGGAATCCAATCATTGACTAGGTTATCAAAGGAGGCTATAAAAAAGAGAAGATAAATTGGGAGGGGTTGATGGGAAGTCCAATTTGTCGCAAAAATATATTGCAACAATTAGATTGAGGCGTCATTTTACCATATGGAGAAAGGAGAGAAAGAACTAAAGTCTCCTTTTTAGGTTAATATCAACATACACTAGAAGAAAGAAAGGGAGCAATCAACAAAGATGCAAGAGCACTATTTTAATTAGAGCTTACAATTGATTAAATAACTTATACCTCTCCTCTAATTAGTATTTGTCGAGTATTATCCGATTCATCGAGTCTTTGCTAACTATTTGCCGAGTCTTTGTCGAGTCTTTTCCAAGTCATCGAGTATGTTGATTCCCAAGTCTGTCGAGTATTTGTTGAGTCTGACTACATTGGTCTAATCGAATCAAATTTTAACAAGTAGAATTAACATCAAAATCACAAAAGAAAGTCAAGCTAATTATGGTTGAGCTACCAACTCCATTTGTCAAGTTAATTAAACCAAATGAAGATTAAAATAGGTGGACAAGGATGAAACTCACGTTGAGTTGTGTACATGTTGATTTCTAACATTCTTTGTTGAGGATAATAGTTGCCAAAAGCTTCCTTGAGAGTTCCACTCCTCTTGACTAAAAATGCACAAGAAAATACAAGTTGTTGCAAAACACGCTCGATCCTAATCTACAATACAATGCAGTGATGAACCTAGATCCACCATATCGATTATCAAACAACGAGTAAAACAATGAAATGGTAGACAAACTAGGGCTTAAATGACAAATCCGAGACTTGATATGTAGTGATGATAGTGCAAGTCTAGTAAATGCATGAAGTGAGATGAAGCGATAGTAAGGGAATGTAGGAAGGCAAGAGGCAAATGGCAGAAGATGTTTCATCATCGACGCCATAGCTGTAGTCTATGGGATGCGATAATGAATACTAACATCTTGGAGTAGAGAAAAGGAAGAAAGGGCACAACTACTAGAATTATCTACGAAGAGTATTCTCAAGTCGGGCCCTTCTCGAGATATCTTTCTAGAGGAATCCAGTCATTGTCTATGTTGCCAAAGAAGGATACCAAGAATAAAACATAAATTGGGAGGGTATGAGGGGAAATCCACCTTGGTGTCCCAACAATATAGCACAACAATTAGAGTGAGACATCATTCTAGCATATGGACAGAGAGAGAAAGTACTCACCATTCAGTTTTATGGTAATATCAACAAACACTAGAAGAAAGAAAGAGACCAACAGACAAATATGGAAGGGAACTATTTTAAGTAGAGTTTACAATTTATTAAGTAACTTAGACCTCTCATTTAATTAATCTTTGTCGATACTTATCGTAGTCACTTAGTTTTTGTCGAGTATCTGCTGAGTCTTTGTCTGGTATTATCTGAATCGTCGGGTCAGCTGATTCCAAAGCCATTTGTGTATTTGTCAGGTCCGAGTGTGACTAGGTTAGTTTAATCGAATCAATTTTCAAAATGTAGAATTAGCATCAAATTCATAGAAGAAAGTCAAGCTAATTATGGTTGGGCTACCAATTCCCTTTGTCGATTTAATTAAACCAAATGTAGATTAAAAAAGGTGGACAAGGAAGAAACTCGCCTTGAGTTGTGTAGATGTTGATTTCTAACATTCTTTGTTGAGGATAATAGTTGCCACGATTTTCCTTGAGAGTTCCACTCCTCTTGACTAAACCTGCACAAGGAAATACAAGTTGTTGCAAAACACGGTCGATCCTAATCTACAATACAGTGAATGATGAAACTAGATCCACCATATCGATTACCAAGCAAGGAGTAAAAAAATGAAATGGTAGACAAACTAGGGCTGAAATAACAAATCCGAGACTTGATATGTAGTGATGATAGTGAAAATCTAGAAAATGCATGAAGTGAGATGAAGCGATAGTAAGGCAATGTAGGAAGGCAAGAGGCAAATAGCAGAAGATGTTGCATTATCGTCCCCGTAGCTGCAGTCTATGGGATGCAATAAAGAATACCAACATCTTGGAGAAGAGAAAAGGAAAAACGACGCAAATACTAGACTTATCTAGGAAGAGTATTCTCGAGTTAGGCCTTACCCGAGACATCGTTCTAGAGGAATCAAGTCATTGACTAGTTTATCGAAGGAGGCTATAAAGAAGAGAAGATAAATTGGGAGGGGATGATGGGAAGTCCAACTTGGTGTACGAAAATATAGTGCAACAATTAGACTAAGTCATCATTTTACCATATGGAGAAAGGAGAGAAAGTACTCGGCTCTCGTTTTTAGGTTAATATCAACAAACACTAGAAGAAAGAAAGGGAGCAATAAATGAAGATGTTAGAGCAATATTTTCATTAGAGTTTACAATTGATTAAGTAACCTAGACCTCCCCTTTAATTAGTCTTTGCCGAGTCTTATTTAAGTCGCAGATTCTTTCCCAAGTATTTGTCAAGTCTTTGTCGACTCTTATATGAGTCATTGACTTTGTCGAGTCCCAAGTTTGTCGAGTATTTGCGAGTTCGAGTCTGACTACATTGGTCTAATTGAATAAATTTTCAACAATAAGTAGAGTTAACATCAAATTCACAAAAGAAAGTCAAGCTAATTATGGTTGAATTACCAATTCCCTTTATCGAGTTAATTAAACAAAATGAAGACTAAAATGGGTGGACAAGGAAGAAACTCACCTTGAATTGTGTTGAAGTTGATTTCTAACGTTCTTTGTTGAGGATAATAGTTTCCACAAGCTTCCTTGAGAGTTCCACTCCTTTTGACTAAACCTGCACAAGGAAATACAAGTTGTTGCAACACATGCTCGATCCTAATCTAAAATACAATGCAATGATGAAACTAGATCTACCATATCGATTATCAAGCAATGAAGAATGAATGAAGTGGTAGATAAACTAGGGCTGAAATGACAAATTCAAGAGTTGATATGTAGTGATGA
>LPNX010683569.1:53333-78867 GCA_001517045.1 Pseudotsuga menziesii | reverse complement strand
CTTCGAAGTTGCAGTGTGGTTTTCTAAGTATAAGTTTTAGAAGTAATTAAAAAATAAATATCATATGAATGCCAAAATGCGTGTATGATATGTCAATGGATAAAAGATTCGTTGGTGAATCTATCGGTATCAACTCCGCTCAGTTATGTGCTAGGAATGGCAGGGTTTACACCTCTGCAATGCACAGGAAATTTTCCATTTGTTTGAATGTGGGCTAAGTCTGTTTTTTTCAGCCCTCGACCGAGGTATGAACCTCGACCGAGGTATTTAAATACCTCGGTCGAGGTCTTGTTAATACCTCGACCGAGGTATTAGCTCGGTCGAGGTCCTAGCCATGTAATATTCTATTTAAAGGGAGCAGCCTTAAGACAAAAGCGTACGTGGTCATTACATTTGTTGAGAGTTGGTGTTTGAAATGAAAGAAAGAGTCATTTATCTTTATTTGTAGAAATGGGTCTTGGAGTCATAGGAGTCATAGATATGATTGATAAAATCTATGACTCCTATGACTCCTCGACCCATATCTACAGATCTATAAATTGATATAACCCAATGAAATGATGTCATATAAATAGAGGTCCACGGCCTCTATTTATAGTTTTTTTGACAGAGACACCTCGACCGAGGTCCATACCTCGACCGAGGTATTTATTAACCCTCGGTCGAGGTTTTAATACCACGACCGAGGGTTAATAGATACCTCGACCGAGGGCTGAAGAAAACCTCGGTCGAGGGCTTCATAAACGCTTGGTCGAGATATTATTAGCTCAGTCGAGGGTTCAACAAGCCCTCGACCGAGGTACGTTTTTTGGTTTTTTTCCAAATTCGCTTGCCAAAAAGTGTTACCCAGGTCCGTGGATTCACCCTAGTGCAAATCTAGTAAATGCATGAAGTGAGGTGAAGCGATAGTAAGGGAATGTAGGAAGGAAAGAGGCAAATGGCAGAATATGTTGCATTACTGTCCCCATAGCTGCAGTCTATGGGATACAATAATGAATACCAACATCCTAGAGGAGAGAAAATAAAAAAGGGCACAAATACTAGACTTATCTAGGAAGACTATTCTCGAGTTGGGCCCTACTAGAGACATCTTTCTAAAGGAATCTAGTCATTGAATAGGTTATCAAAGGAGGCTATCAAGAAGAGAAGATAGATTGGGATTCCAACTTGTCCCAAAAATATAGTGCAATAATTAGACTCAGGCATCATTTTACCATATGGAGAAAGGAGAGAAAGATTTCAACTCTAATTTTTAGGTTAATATCAACAAACACTAGAAGAAAGAAAGGGAGCAATAAACAAAGACGCAAGAACACTATTTTAATTAGCGCTTACAATTGATTAAATAACTCATACCTCTCCTCTAATTAGTATTTGTCGAGTCTTATCCGATTCGTCGAGTCTTTGCCGACTATTCGTCGAGTCCTTGTCGAGTCTTATCCAAGTCATCGAGTTTGCTTAGACCTAAGTCTGTCGAGTATTTTCCAAGTTTGACTACATTGGTCTAATCGAATAAATTTTCAACAAGTAGAATTAACATCAAATTCACAAAAGAAAGTCAAGCTAATTATGCTTAGGTACTAATTCCCTTTATCGAGTAAATTAAACCAAATGAAGGCTAAAATAGGTGGACAACGAGGATACTGACCTTTAATTGTGTTGATGCTGATTTCTAACATTCTTTGTTGAGGATAGTAGTTGCCACAAGCTTCCTTGAGAGTTCCACTCATCTTGACTAGGGTTGAAATGACGAATCTGACAGTTGATATGTAGCGAGGATAGTACAAATCTAGTGAATGAATGAAGTGAGATGAGGTGATAGTAAGGCAAATGTAGGAAGGGAAGAGGTAAAATGCCGAAGATGATGCATCATTGACCCCGTAGTTGCAGTCTATGGGATGCGATAATGAATGCTAACATCAAGTCGGGCCCTACCCGAGATATATTTCTAGAGGAATCCAATGATTGTCTATGTTACCAAAGAAGGCTACCCAAATAAAACATAAATTGGGAGGGTGTGATGGGAAATCCACGTTGGTGTCCCAACAATATAGCACAACAATTAGAGTGAGGCATCATTCTACCGTATGGAGAAAGGAGAGAAAGAAAGAGAACAGCAAACAAAGATAGATATGTAGTGATGATAGTGAAAATCTAGAAAATGTATGAAGTGAGATGAAGCGATAGTAAGGGAATGTAGGAAGGCAAGAGGCAAATGGAAGAAGATGTTGTATTATCCTTCCCGTAGTGGCAGTCTATGGGATGCAATAATGAATACCAACATCTGGGAGGAGAGAAAGAGGAAAAAAAAAACACAAATACTAGACTTATCTAGGAAGAGTATTCTCGAGTTGGGCCCTACCCGAGACATCTTTCTAGAGGAATCCAATCATTGACTAGGTTATCGAACGAGGCTATAAAGAAGAGAAGATAAATTGGGAGGGGCTAATGGGAACTCCAACTTGGTGTCCCAAAATATAGTGCAAAAATTAGACTGAGTCATCATTTTACCATATGGAGAAAGGAGAGAAAGTACTCAACTCTCGTTTTTAGGTTAATATTAACAAACACTAGAAGAAAGAAAGGGAGCAATAAATAAAGATATTAGTGCACTATTTGAATTAGAGTTTACAATTGATTAATTAACCTACACCTCCCCTTTAATTAGTCTTTGTTGAGTCTTATTTGAGTCGCTGATTCTTTCCCAAGTATTCACCGAGTCTTTCTCGAGTCTTATCCAAGTCATTGAGTCTGTTGAGTCCCAAGTCTGTCGAGTATTTGTGAGTCCGAGTCTGACTACATTGGTCTAATTGAATAAATTTTCAAAAACAAGTAGAGTTAACATCAAATTCACAAAAGAAAGTCAGGCTAATTATGGTTGAGTTACAAATTCTCTTCATCGAGTTAATTAAACCAAATGAAGACTAAAACAGGTGGACAAGGAAGAAACTCACCTTGAATTCTGTTGAAGTTGATTTCTAACATTCTTTGTTGAGGATAATAGTTGCCACAAGCTTCCTTGAGACTTCCACTCCTCTTGACTAAACCTGCACAAGGAAATACAAGTTGCTACAAAACACGCTCAATCCTAATCTACAATACAATGCAATGATGAAACTAGATCCATCATATCGCTTATCAAGCAACAGAAAAAAAATTGAAGTGGTAGACAAACTAGGGTTGAAATAACAAATCCGAGTGTTGATATGTAGTGATGATAGTGCAAATCTAGTAAATGCATGAAGTGAGATGAAGCGATAGTAAGGGAATGTAGGAAGACAAGAGGAAAATGGCAGAAGATGTTGCATTACTGTCCCCATAGCTGCAATCTATGGGATACAATAATGAATACCAACATCTTGGAGGAGAGAAAATAAAAAAAATGGCACAAATACTAGACTTTGTCTTGGAGGACTATCAAGAAGAGAAGATAAATTGGGAGGGATTGATGGGAAGTCCACCTTGTCCCAAAAATATAGTGCAACAGCATCATTTTAATATATGGAGAAAGGAGAGAAAGAAGTCAGCTCTCGTTTTTAGGTTAATATCAACAAACACTAGAAAAAAGAAAGGGAGCAATAAACAAAGATTCAAGAGCACTATATTAATTAGAGCTTACAATTAATTAAACAACTTATACCTCTCCTCTAATTAGTATTTGTCGAGTCTTATCCAAGTCATCGAGTCTGTTGCATCCCAAGTCTAACGAGTATTTTTCGAGTCTGACTACATTGGTCTAATCAAATCAGTTTTCAACAACAAGTAGAATTAACATCAAATTCACAAAAGAAAGTCAAGCTAATTATGGTTAGGTGGACAAGGAAGACTAAATTAAACCAAATGAAGACTAAAATAGGTGGACAAGGAAGAAACTCACCTTTAATTGTGTTGATGTTGATTTCTAACATTCTTAGTTGAGGATAATAGTTGCCACAAGCTTCCTTGAGAGTTCCACTCATCTTGACTAAACCTGCACAAGGAAATACAAATTGTTGCAAAACATGATCGATACTAATCTATAATGCAATGGAATGATGAAAATAAATCTACCATATCGATGATCAAGCAACAAAAAAAATGAAGTGGTAGATAAACTAGAGTTGAAATGACAAATCTGAAAGTTCATACTATAGTAAGGATAGTACAAAAATAGTGAATGTATGAAGTGAGATGAGGTGATAGTAAGGTAAATGTACGAAGGGAAGAGACAAAACACAGAAGATGATGCATCAACGACCCCATAGCTGTAGCTTATGGGATGCGATAATGAATACTAACATCTTGGAGTAGAGAAAAGGAAGAAAGGGCACAACTACTAGAATTATCTAGAAGAGTATTCTCAAGTCGGGCCCTTCCCAAGATATCTTTCTAAAGGAATCTAGTCATTGTCTATGTTACCGAAGAATGCTACCAAGAATAAAACATAAATTGGGAGGGTATGATGGTAAATCCACCTTGGTGTCCCATCAATATAGCACAACAGCTAGAGTGAGGCATCATTCTATCATATGGAGAAAGGAGAGAAAGTACTCACCACTCATTTTTATGGTAATATCAACAAATACTAGAAGAAAGAAAGAGAGCAACAAGCAAAGATGGAAGGGAACTATTTTAATTAGAGTTTAGAATTGATTAACTTAGACCTCTCACTTAATTAATCTTTGTCGAGACTTATCGTAGTCACCGAGTTTTTGTCGAGGATCTTCTAAGTCTTTGTTTGGTATAATCTGAATCGTAGGTTCAACGGATTCCAAAGCAATCCGAGTATTTGTCAGGTCCGAGTGTGACTACGTTAGTTTAATTGAATCAATTTTCAAATAGTAGAATTAGCATTGAATTCATAAAAGAAAGTCAAGCTAATTATGGTTGAGCTACCAATTCACTTTGTCGAGTTAATTAAACCAAATGAAGATTAAAATAGGTGGACAAGAAAGAAACTCACCTTGAGATGAGTAGAGGCTGATTTCTAACATTCTTTATTGAGGATAATAGTTGCCACAAGCTTCCTTGAGAGTTCCACTCCTCTTGACTAAACGTGCACAAGGAAATACAAGTTCTTGCAAAACACACTTGATCCTAATCTACAATACAATGCAATGATAAAACTAGATACACTATATCGATTATCAAGCAACGAGTAAAAAAATGAAGTGGTAGACAAAATAGGGCTGAAATGATGAATCTGAGACTTGATATGTAGTGATGATAGTACAAATATATAAAATGCATGAAGTGAGATGAAGCGATAGTAAGGGAATGTAGGAAGGAAAGAGGAAAATGGCAGAAGATGTTGCATTATCGTCCTCATAGCTGTAGTCTATGGGATGCAATAATGAATACCAGCATCTTGGAGGAAAGAAAAGGAAAAATGCACAAATACTAGACTTATCTAGGAAGAGTATACCTGGGTCGGGCCCTACCCAAGACATCTTTCTAGATGAATCCAGTCATTGACTAGGTTATCGAAGGAGGCTATAAAGAAGAGAAGATAAATTGGGAGGGGCTTATAGGAAGTCCAACTTGGTGTCCCAAAAATATAGTGCAACAATTAGACTGAGGCGTCATTTTACCATATGGAGAAAGGAGAGAAAGTACTTAGCTCTCACTTTTAGGTTACTATCAACAAACACTAGAAGAAAGAAAGGGAGCAATAAATAAATATCTTAGAGCACTATTTTAATTAGAGTTTACAATTGATTAAGTAAGTTAGACGTCCCCTTTAATTAGTCTTTACTGAGTCTTATTCGAGTCGTTGATTCTTTCCCAAGTATTCACTGAGTCTTTGTCGAGTCTTATCCAAGTCATTGAGTCTGTCGAGTATTTGCGAGTCCGAGTCTGACTATATTGGTCTAATTGAATAAATTTTCAACAAGTAGAGTTAACATCAAATTAACAAAAGAGAGTCAAGCTAATTATGGTTGAGTTACCAATTCTCTTTATTGAGTTAATTAAACCAAATGAAGACTAAAATAGTTGGACAAGGAAGAAAATCACCTTGAATTGTGTTGAAGTTGATTTCTAACATTCTTTGTTGAGGATAATAGTTGCCACAAGCTTCCTTGAGACTTCCACTCCTCTTGACTAAACCTGCACAAGGAAATACAAGTTGCTGCAAAATATGCTTGATCCTAATCTACAATACAATGCAATGCTGAAATTAGATCAACCTTATCGATTATCAAGCAAAGAAATGACAAATCCAAGTGTTGATATGTAGTGATGATAGTGCAAATCTTGTGAATGGATGAAGTGAGATGAAGCGATAGTAAGGAAATGTAGGAAGGCAAGAGGAAAATGGCAGAAGATGTTGCATTACCATCCCCATAGCTGCAGTGTATGGGATACAATAATGAATACCAACATCTTGGAAGAGAGAAAATAAAAAAAGGGCACATATACTAGACTTATCTAGGAATACTATTCTCGAGTCGGGCTCGACCTGACACATCTTTCTAGAGGAATCCAGTCATTGACTAGGTTATCAAAGGAGGCTATCAAGAAGAGAAGATAAATTGGGGGGGGGGGGGGGATGGGAAGTCCACGTTGTCCCAAAAATATAGTGCAACGATTAGACCAAGGCGTCATTTTACCATATGGAGAAAAGAGAGAAAGAACTCCACTCTCATTTTTAGGTTAATATCAACAAACACTAGAAGAAAGAAAGGGAGAAATAAACAAAGATGCAAGAGCACTATTTTAATTAGAGCTTACAATTGATTAAATAACTTATACCTCTCCTCTAATTATTTTTTGTGGAGTCTTATCTGATTCGTCGAGTCTTTGCTGACTATTCGTCGAGTCTTTGTAGAGTCTTATCCAAGTCATCGAGTCTGCTGCGTCCCTAACGAGTATTTGCCTAGTCTCCTACATTGGTCTAATCAAATCAATTTTCAACAAGAAGTAGAATTAACATCAAATTCACAAAATAAATTCAAGCTAATTATGGTTAGGTACCAATTCCTTTTATCGAGTAAATTAAACCAGATGAAGACTAAAATAGGTGGACAAGGAAGAAACTTGCCTTTAATTGTGTTGATGCTGATCTCTAACATTCTTAGTTGAGGATAATAGTTGCCACAAGCTTGCTTGAGAGTTCCACTCATCTTGAATGAACCTGCACAAGGAAATACATTTTTTTTCAAAACATGATCGATACTAATCTATAATGCAATGGAATGATGAAACTAAATCTACCATATCGATGATTAAGTAACAAAAAAAAATGAAGTGGTAGATAAACTAGGGTTGAAATGACGAATCTGAAAGTTGATATGTAGTAAGGATAGTACAAATCTAGTGAATGAATGAAGTGAGATTAGGTGATAGTAAGGTAAATGTAGGAAGGGAAGAGACAAAACACAGAAGATGATGCATCATTGACCCCATAGTTGCAGTCTATGGTATGCGATAATGAATACTAACATCTTGGAGTAGAGAAAAGGAAGAAAGGGCACAACTACTAGAATTATCTAGGAAAAGAATTCTCAAGTTGGGCCCTACCCGAGATATCTTTCTAGAGGAATCTAATCAATGTCTATGTTACCGAAGAAAGCTCCCAAGAATCAAACATAAATTGGGAGGGTATGATGGAAAATCCACCTTGGTGTCCAAACAATATAGCACAACAATTAGAGTGAGGCATCAGTCTACCATATCGAGAAAGGAGAGAAAGAACTCACCACTCATTTCTATGGTAATACCAACAAACACTAAAACAAAGAAAGAGATCAACAAACAAAGATGGAATGGAACTATTTCAATTAGAGTTTAGAATTGACTAAGTAACTTAGACCTCTCATTTAATTAATCTTAGTCGGGACTTATCGTAGTCACCGAGTTTTTGTCAAGTATCTGCTAAGTCTTTGTTTGGTATTATCCCAATCGTCGGGTCATCGGATTCCAAAGCAATCCGAGTATTTGTCAAGTCCGAGTCTGACTACATTAGTTTAATCGAATCAATTTTCAAAAAGTAGAATTAGCATCAAATTCATAAAAGAAAGTCAAGTTAATTATGGTTGAGCTAAGAGTTGCCACAAGCTTCCTTGAGAGTTCCACTCCTCTTGATTAAACCTGCACAAGGAAATACAAGTTGTTGCAAAACACGCTCGGTCCTAATCTAAAATACAATGCAATGATGAAACTGGATGCACCATATCAATTATCAAACAACGAAATGACAAATCCCAGTGTTGATATGTAGTGATGATAGTGCAAATCTAGTAAATGCATGAAGTGAGATAAAGCGATCGTAAAGGAATGTAGGAAGGTAAGAGGAAAATGGTAGAAGATGTTGCATTATCGTCCCCATAGTTGCAGTCTATGGGATCCAACAATGAATACCACCATCTTGGAGGAGAGAAAATAAAAAAATGGCACAAATACTAGACTTATCTAGGAATACTATTCTCGAGTTGGGCCCTACCCGAGACATCTTTCTAGACGAATCCAGTCATTGACTAGGTTATCAAAGGAAGCTACCAAGAATAAAACATAAATTGGGAGGGTATGATCGAAAATCCACCTTGGAGTCCCTACAATATAGCACAACAATTAGAGTGAGGCATCATTCTACCATATGGAGAAAGGAGAGAAAGTACTCACCACTCATTTTTATGGTAATATCAAGAAACACTAAAAGAAAGAAAGAGATCAAGAAACAAAGATGGAAGGGAACTATTTTAATTAGAGTTTAGAATTGATTAAGTAACTTAGAGCTCTCGTTTAATTTATCTTTGTAGAGACTTATCGTAGTCATCAAGTTTTTGTTGAGTATCTGCTAAGTCTTTGTCTGGTATTATCCGGATCGTCGGGTTGACGGATTCCAAAGCCATCCAAGTATTTGTCAGGTCCAAGTCTAACTACGTTAGTTTAATCGAATCAATTTTCAAAAAGCAAAATTAGCATCAAAGTCATAAAGAAAGTCAAGCTAATTATGGTTGAGCTACCAATTCCATTTGTCGAGTTAATTAAACCGAATGAAGATTAAAATAAGTGGACAAGGAAGAAACTCACCTTGAGATGTGTAGACGCTGATTTCTAACATTCTTTGTTGAGGATAAGAGTTGCCACAAGCTTCCTTGAGAGTTCCACTCCTCTTGACTAAACTTACACAAGGAAATACAAGTTGTTGCAAAACACACTCGATCGTAATCTACAAAATAATGCAATGATGAAACTAGATACACTATATCGATTATCAAGCAACGAGTAAAAAAATGAAGAGGTAGACAAACTAGGGCTGAAATGACGAATCTAAGACTTGATATGTAGTGATGATAGTGCAAATATGGAAAATGCATGAAGTGAGATGAAGTGATAGTAAGGGAATGTAGGAAGGAAAGAGAAAAAATGGCAGAAGATGTTGCATTATTGTCCCCGTAGTTGTAGTTGATGAGATGCAATAATGAATACCAACATCTTGAAGGAGAGAAAAGGAAAAAATGGCACAAATACTAGACTTATCTAGGAAGAGTATTCTCGAGTCGGGCCGCACCCAAGACATCTTTCTAGAGGAATCCAGTCTTTGACTAGGTTATCGAAGGAGGCTATAAAGAAGAGAAGATAAATTGGGAGCGGCTGATGGGATGTCCAACTTGGCTTCCCAAAAATATAGTGCAACAATTAGACTGAGGCGTCATTTTACCATATGGAAAAATGAGAGAAAGTACTCAACTCTTGTTTTTAGGTTAATATCAACAAACACTAGAAGAAAGAAAGGGAGCAATAAATAAATATCTTAGAGCAATATTTTAATTAGAGTTTACAATTGATTAAGTAAGCTAGACCTCCCCTTTAATTAGTCTTTGCTGAGTCTTATTCGAGTCGTTGATTCTTTCTTAAGTATTCACCGAGTTTTTGTCGAATCTTATCTGAGTCATTGCATCTGTCGAGTCCCAAGTCTGTCGAGTATTTGCGAGTCTGAGTCTGGCTATATTGGTCTCATTGAATAAATTTTCAACATCAAGTAGAGTTAACATCAAATTCACAAAAGAAAGTCAAGCTAATTAAACCAAATGAAGACTAAAATAGGTGGAGAAGGAAGAAACTCACCTTGAATTGTGTTGAAGTTGATTTCTAACATTCTTTGTTGAGGATAATAGTTGCCACAAGCTTCCTTGAGACTTCCATGCCTCTTGACTAAACATGCACAAGGAAATACAAGTTGCTGCAAAACACGCTCGATCCTAATCTACAATACAATGCAATGATGAAACTAGATCCAGCATATCGATTATCAAGCAACGAAAAAAAATATGAAGTGGTAGACAAACAAGGGTTGAAATGACAAATCCGAGTGTTGATATGTAGTGATGATAGTGCAAATCTAGTAAATGCATGAAGTGAGATGAAGCGGGAGTAAGGGAATGTAGGAAGACAAGAGGAAAATGGCAGAATATGTTGTATTATCGTCCCCATAGATGCAGTCTAGGGGATACAACAATGAATACCAACATCTTGGGGGAGAGAAAATAAAAAAAGGGGACAAATACTAGACTTATCTAGAAAGAATATTCTCGAGTCGGGTCCTACCCGAGACATCTTTCTAGAGGAATCCATTCATTGACTAGGTTATCAAAGGAGGCTATCAAAAAAGAGAAGATAAATTGGGAGGGGTTGATGGGAAGTCAACCTTGTCTCAAAAATATAGTGCAACGATCAAACTGAGGCGTCATTTTACCATATGGAGAAAGGAGAGAAAGTACTCAGCTCTCGTTTTTAGGTTAATTTCAACAAACACTAGAAGAAAGAAAGGGAGAAATAAACAAAGAAGCAAGAGCACTATTTTAATTAGAGCTTACAATTTATTAAATAACTTATTACTCTCCTCTAATTAGTATTTGTCGAGTATTATCCGATTCGTCAAGTCTTTGTCGAGTCTTATCCAAGTTATCGAATCTGCTGTGTCCCAAGTCTAACGAGTATTTGCCGAGTCTGACTAAATTAGTCTAATAGAATCAATTTTCAACAACAAGTAGAATTAACATCAAATTCACAAAAGAAAGTCAAGCTAACTATGGTTAGGTACCAATTCCCTTTATCGAGTAAATTAAACCAAATGAAGACTAAAATAGGTGGACAAGGAAGAAACTCACCGTTAATTATGTTGATGCTGATTTCTAACATTCTTAGTTGAGGATAATAGTTGCCAAAAGCTTCCTTGAGAGTTCCACTCATCTTGACAGAACCTACACAAGAAAATACAAATTGTTGCAAAACATGCTCGATAGTAATTTATAATGCAATGGAATGATGAAACTAAATCTACCATATCGATGATCAAGCAACGAAAAAAAAAATGAAGTGGTAGATAAACTAGGGTTGAAATGACGAATCCGACAGTTGATATGTAGTGAGGATAGTACAAATCTAGTGAATGCATGAAGTGAGATGAGGTAATAGAAAGACAAATGTAGGAAGGGAAGAGGCAAAACACAGAAGATGATGCATCATCTACCCCATAGTTGTAGTCTATGGAATGCGATAATGAGTACTAACATCTTGGATTAGAGAAAAGGAAGAAAATGAACAACGACTAGAATTATCTAGGAAGAGTATTCTCAAGTCGGGCCCTACCCGAGATATCTTTCTAGAGGAATCCAGTTATTGTCTATGTTACCGAAGAAGGCTACCAAGAATAAAACATAAATTGGGAGGGTATGATGGGAAATCCACCTTGGTGTCCCAACAATATAGCACAACAATTAGAGTGAGGCATCATTCTACCATATGGAGAAAGGAGAGAAAGTACTCACCAATCATTTTTATGGTAATATCAACAAACACTAGAAGAAGGAAAGAGAGCAACAAACAAAGATGGAAGAGAACTATTTTAATTAGAGTTTACAATTGATTAAGTAACTGAGACCTCTCATTTAATTAATCTTCATCGAGACTTATTGTAGTCATCGAGTTTTTGTCGAGTATCTGATGAGTCTTTGTCTGGTATTATTCGAATCGTCGGGTCGGCCGATTCCAAAGCCATCCAAGTATTTGCCTGGTCCTAGTCTGACTACTTTAGTTCAATCGAATCAATTTTCAACAAGTAGAATTGACATCGATTTCATAAAAGAAACTCATGCTAATTATGGTTGAGCTACCAATTCCCTTTATCAAGTTAATTAGATGAAATGAAGATTAAAATAGGTGGATAAAGAAGAAACTCACCTTGAGTTGTCTAGATGTTGATTTCTAACATTCTTTGTTGAGGATAGTAGTTGCCACAAGCTTCCTTGAGATTTCCACTCCCCTTGACTAAACCTGCACAAGGAAATACAAATTGTTGCAAAACATGCTCAATCCTTATCTACAATACATTGCAACGATGAAACTAGATCCACCATATCGATTATCAAGCAACGAGTAAAAAAATGAAGTGGTACACAAACTAGGGCTGAAATGATGAATCCTAGACTTGATATCTAGAAAATGCATGAAGTGAGATGAAGCGATAGTAAGGGAATGTAGGAAGGCAAGAGGAAAATGCTAGAAGATGTTGCATTATCGTCCCCGTAGCTGCAGTCTATGGGATGCAATAATGAATACCAACATCTTAGAGGAGAAAAAAAGAAAAAACGACACAAATACTAGACTTATCTAGGAAGAGGACTCTCGAGTCGGGCCCTACTCAAGCCATCTTTCCAAAGGAATCCAGTCATTGACTAGGTTATCGAAGGAGACTATAAAGAAGAGAAGATAAATTGGGGTGGCTGATGGGAAATCCAACTTGGTGTCCCAAAAATATAGTGCAAGAATTAGACTGAGGCGTCATTTTACCATATGTAGAAAGGAGAGAAAGTACTCGGCTCTCGTTTTTAGGTTAATATCAACAAACATTAGAAGAAATAAAGGGAGCAATAAATAAAGATGTTAGAGCACTATTTTAATTAGAGTTTACAATTGATTAAGTAACCTAGGCCTCTCCTTTAATCAGTCTTTGTTGAGTCTTTGTCGAGTCTTAACCGAGTCATTGAGTTTGTCGAGTCCCAAGTCTGTCGAGTATTTGTGAGTCTGATTGTGACTCCATTGGTCTAATTGAATAAATTTTCAACAAGAAGTAGAGTTAACATCAAATTCACAAAAAGAAAGTAAGCTAATTATGGTTGGGTTACCAATTCCCTTTATCGAGTTAATTAAACCAAATGAAGACTAAAATAGGTGGACAAGAAAGAAATTCAACTTGAATTGTGTTGAAGTTGATTTCTAACATTGTTCGTTGAGGATAATAGTTGCCACAAGCTTCCCTGAGAGTTCCACTCCTCTTGACTAAACCTGCACAAGGAAATACAAGTTGCTGCAAAACACGCTCAATCCTAATCTACAATACAATGCAATAATGAAACTAGATCCACCATATCGATTATCAAGCAACGAAAAAAAATGAAGAGGTAGATAAACTCGGACTGAAATGATGAATCTGAGAGTTGATATGTAGTGATAATAGTGCAAATCTAGTAAATGCATGAAGTGAGATGAAGCGACAGTAAGGGAATGTAGGAAGGAAAGAGGCAAATGGCAGAAGATGTTGCATTACCGTCCCCATAGTTGCATTCTATGGGATACAATAATGAATACCAACATCTTGGAGGATAGAAAATAAAAAAAGGGCACAAATACTAGACTTATCTAAGAAGACTATTCTCAAGTCGGGCCCTACCCGAGACATCTTTCTAGAAGAATCCAGTCATTGACTAGGTTATCAAAGGAGGCTATCAAGCAGAGAAGATACATTGGGAGGGGTTGATGGGAAGTCCAACTTGTCCCAAAAATATACTACAACCATTAGAGAGAATTTGAGGTCAAAAATGGGTCTCCTAAGAGATGTACTACAAAAATATAAGATATATTAAAATATTACGAGTTAGGGGTTTTATGGGGTAGGTATATATGACAACTCACCTCCTACACTACTTTTTATGCACAATATAAATAACCATGGTTGAGTTACTTTTCTAAATTGACTATAAATAAAATTAATAAAATAACTCTACAATGATGTGACTAAGATTCATTGTAAATTCTCAAAAATCTATTGTCCTTTAGCATTTATTTGTCTTGAACTTGTAAATAAAATTAAGTAAAAATGAATTTAATTTATATGCATAACTAACATATTTTTTTCATATAAATATCATTCATGAATTTAATTTATTTTAAAAGTACAAGATTAGATATATATATATATTAGTTTGACATTATGATATTACATACAATTGAGTGAATATATAATTTAAAATTTAAAAAAAAAAATGACAATATATTATTTTATAAAAAAATGTGAAAAGACATTTTTATGAATTATGAGTACTTTACTTGAAAATGACAATAATATTATTTTATGAGAAAGTGAATTGTGAGTACTTTACTTGAAAATAACAATAATATTATTTTATGAGAAAGTGTGAAATGACTTTTATTGTGAGTACTTCACTTCATGACTTAAAAGTACTTGTACCACTACCTTGGTTAACTATGGGTTTTCATCCACCATAGAAAATGTGACAAATAAGCATTCTTAACTCATGCAATGCCACCTCAACCATGGGGGATGATGTCATCTACTAGAATGTAATTGGTTTATTTTTATAGTACATTTTGGTCCTTTTGAGGCCCATTTTTGACCTCAAATTCTCTCTAATGAATTAGACTGAGGCGCCATTTTACCATATGGAGAAAGGAGAGAAAGAACCCAGCTCTCGTTTTTAGGTTAACATCAACAAACACTAGAAGAAATAAAGGGAGCAATAAACAAAAATGCAAGAGCACTAATTTAATTAGAGCTTACAATTGATTAAATAACTTATGACTCTCCTCTAATTAGTCTTTGTCGGGTCTTATCCGATTCGTCGAGTCTTTGCTGACTATTCGTCGCGTCTTTGTCGAGTCTTATCCAAGTCATCGAGTCTGCTGAGTCCCAAGTCTGTCGAGTATTTGCCGAGTCTGACTACATTGATCTAATCGACTCAATTTTCAACAAGTAGAATTAACATCAAATTCTAAAAAGAAAGTTAAGCTAATTATGGTTAGGTACCAATTCTCTTTATCGAGTAAATTAAAAAAATGAAGACTAAAATAGGTGGACAAAGAAGAAACTTGCCTTTAATTGTGTTGATGCTGATTTCTAACATTCCTAGTGAAGGATAATAGTTGCCACAAGATTCCTTGAGAGTTCCACTCATCTTGACTGAACCTGCACAAGGAAATACAAATTATTGCAAAACATGCTCGATAGTAATCCATAATGCAAGGAAATGATTAAACTAAATATACCATATCGATGATCAAGCAACAAAAAAAATGAAGTGGTAGATAAACTAGGGTTGAAATGACGAATCTGAAAGTTGATATGTAGTAAGGATAGTACAAATCTAGTGAATGAATGAAGTGAGATTAGGTGATAGTAAGGCAAATGTAGGAAGGGAAGAGACAAAACACAGAAGATGATGCGTCATCGACCCCATAGTTGTAGTCTATGGTATGCGATAATGAATACTAACATCTTGGAGTAGAGAAAAGGAAGAAAGGGCACAACTACTAGAATTATCTAGGAAGAGTATTCTCAAGTCGGGCCCTACCCAAGATATCTTTCTAGAGGAATCCAGTCATTGTCTATGTTACCGAAGAAGGCTACCAAGAATAAAACATAAATTGGGAGGGTATGATAGGAAATCCACCTTGGTGTCCCAACAATATAGCACAACAATTAGTGTGCGACACCATTCTACCATATGGAGAAAGGAGAGAAAGTACTCACCACTCATTTTTATGGTAATATCAATAAACACTAGAAGAAAGAAAGAGAACAACAAAAAAAGCTCGAAGGGAACTATTTTAATTATAGTTTACAATTGATTAAGTAACTTAGACATCTCATTTAATTAATCTTTATCGAGACTTATCATAGTCATTGAGTTTTTGTCGAGTACCTGCCGAGTCTTTGTCTGGTATTATCTGAATCATTGTGTTGAGCTTTTCCAAAGCCATCCGAGGATTTGTCAGGTCCGAGTCTGACTACATTAGTTTAATCAAATCAATTTTTAACAAGTAGAATTAGCTAAAATTCATAAAAGAAATTCAAGCTAATTATCGTTGAGCTATCAATTTCCTTTGTCGAGATAATTAAACCAAATGAAGATTAAAATAGGTGGACAAGGAAGAAACTCACCTTGAGTTGTGTAGATGTTGATTTCTAACATTCTTTGTTGAGGATAATGGTTGCCACAAGCTTCCTTGAGAGTTCCACTCCTCTTGACTAAACCTGCACAAGGAAATACAAGTTGTTGCAAAACACGCTCGATCCTTATCTACAATAAAATGCAATGATGAAACTAGATCCACCATATCGATTATCAAGCAACGAGTAAAAAAATGAAGTGGTACACAAACTAGGGCTGAAACGACGAATCCAACACTTGATATGTAGTGATGATAGTGCAAATCTAGAAAATGCATGAAGTGAGACGAAGCGATAGTAAGAGAATGTAGGACGGAAAGACGCAAATGCCAGAAGATGTTGCATTATCGTTCCCGTAGTTGCAGTTTATGGGATGCAACAATGAATACCAACATCTTGGAGGAGGGAAAAGGAAAAAATGACACAAATACTAGACTTATCTAGGAAGAGTATTCTCGAGTCGGGCCCTACCCAAGACATCTTTCTAGAGGAATCCAGTCATTGACTAGGTTATCGAAGGAGACTATAAAGAACATAAGATAAAATGGGGGGGTTGATGGGAAGTCCAACTTGGTGTCCAAAAAATATAGTGCAACAATTAGATTGAGGCGTCATTTTCCCATATGGAGAAAGGAGAGAAAGTACTCGGCTCTTGTTTTTAGGTTAATATCAACAAACACTAGAAGAAAGAAAGGGAGCAATAAATAAAGATGTTAGAGCACTATTTTAATTAAAGTTTACAATTGATTAAGTAACCTAGACCTCCCCTTTAATTAGTCTTTAATGAGTGTTATCCAAGTTGTTGATTCTTTCCCAAGTATTCACCGAGTCTTTGTCGAGTCTTATCAGAGTCATTGAGTCTGTCAAGTCCCAAGTCTGTCAAGTATTTGTGAGTCTGATTGTGACTACATTGGTCTAATTGAATAAATTTCAACAAGAAGTAGAGTTAACATAGAATTCACAAAAGAAAGTCAAGCTAATTATGATTGAGTTACAAATTCCCTTTATCAAGTTAATTAAACCAAATGAAGACTAAAATAGGTGGACAAGGAACAAACTCACCTCGAATTGTTTTGAGGTTGATTTCTAACATTCTTTGTTGAGGATAATAGTTGCCACAAGCATTAGAGAGAATTTGAGGTAAAAAATGGGCCTCAAGAGGACCAAAATGTAATATAAAAATCAACCAATTACATTCTAGTAGATGACATTATCCCCCATGGTTGAGGTGGCATTGCATGAGTTAAGAATGCTTATTTGTCACATTTTCTATGGTGGATGAAAACCCATAGTTAACCAAGGTAGTGGTACAAGTACTTTTAAGTCATAAAGTGAAGTACTCACAATAAAGGTCATTTCACACTTTTTCATAAAATAACATTATTGTTATTTTCAAGTACAGTACTCACAATCCACTTTCTCATAAAATAATATTATTGTCATTTTCAAGTAAAGTACTCATAATTCATAAAAATGTCTTTTCACACTTTTTTATAAAATAATATATTGTTATTTTCATGTTTTTTTAATTTTAAATTATATATTCACTCAATTGTATTTAAAATCATAATGTCAAACTAATATATATATATATTAAATCTTGTACTTTTAAAATAAATTAAATTCATGAATGATATTTATATGAAAAAAAGATGTTAGTTATACATATAAATTAAATTCATTTTTGCTTAATTTTATTTACAAGTTCAATACAAATAAATGCTAAAGGACAATAATTTTTTGGGAATTTACAATGAATCTTAGTCACATCATTGTAGAGTTATTTTATTAATTTTATTTATAGTCAATTTAGAAAAGTAACTCAACCATGGTTATTTATATTGTGCATAAAAAGTAGTGTAGGAGATGAGTTGTCATATATACCTACCCCATAAAACCCCTAACTCATAATATTTTAATATATCTTATATTTTTGTAGTACATCTCTTAGGAGGCCCATTTTTTACCTCAAATTCTCTCTAATGCTTCCTTGAGAGTTCCACTCTTCTTGACTAAACCTGCACAAGGAAATACAAGTTGCTGCAAAACATGCTCGATCCTAATCTACAATACAATGCAATGATGAAACTAGATCCACCATATCGATTATCAAGCAACGAAAAAAAATGAAGTGGTAGACAAACTCGAGCTGAAATGACGAATCTGAGAGTTGATATGTAGTGGTGATAGTGCAAATCTAGTAAATGCATGAAGTGAGATGAAGCTATAGTAAGGGAATGTATGAAGGCAAGGGGAAAAAGGGAGAAGATGTTGCATTACCGTTCCCATATCTGTAGTCTATGGGATACAATAATGAATACCAACATCTTGGAAGAGAGAAAATAAAAAAAAGGGCACAAATACTAGACTTATCTAGGAAGATACAATAATGAATACCAACATCTTGGAAGAGAGAAAATAAAAAAAGGGCACAAATACTAGACTTATCTAGGAAGACTATTCTTGAGTGGGGCCCTACCAGAGACATTTTTTTAGAGGAATCCAGGCATTGACTAGGTTATCAAAAGAGGTTATCAAGAGGAAAAGATAAATTGGGAGGGGTTGATGGGAACTCCAACTTGTCCCAAAAATATAGTGCAACAATTAGACTGAGGAGTTATTTTACCATATGGAGGAAGGAGAAAAAGAACCCACCTCTCGTTTTTTGGTTAATATCAACAAACACTACAAGAAAGAAAGGGAGCAATAAACAAAGATGCAAGAGGACTATTTTAATTAGAGCTTACAATTGATTAAATAACTTATACCTCTCCTCTAGAAAGTATTTGTCGAGTCTTATCCGATTCATCGAGTCTTTGCTGGGTATTCATTGAGACTGGGTATGCATGAAGTGAGATGAGGTAATAGTAAGGCAAATGTAGGAAGGGAAAAGGAAAAACACAGAAGATGATGCATCATCGACCCCATAGCTATAGTCTATGGGATGCGATAATGAATACTAACATCTTGGAGTAGAGAAAGTGAAGAAAGAGCAGAACTACTAGAATTATCTAACAAGAGTATTTTCTAGTCCGGCCCTACCCGAGATATCTTTCTAAAGGAATCCAGTCATTGTTTATGTTATTGAAGAAGACTACCAAGAATAAAACATAAATTGGGAGGGTATGATGGGAAATCCACCTTAGTGTCCCAACAATATAACACAACAATTAGAGTGAGGCATCATTCTACCATATGGAGAAAGGAGACAAAGTACTCACCACTCATTTTTATGGTAATATCAACAAACACTAGAAGAAAGAAAGAGAGAAACAAACAAAGATGGAAGGGAACTATTTTAATTAGAGTTTACACTAGATTAAGTAACTTAGACCTCTCATTTAATTAATCTTTGTCGATACTTATCGTAGTTATCGAGTTTTTGCCGAGTCTCTGCTGAGTCTTTGTCAGGTAATATCTGAATCGTCGAGTCGGCCAGTTCCAAAGCCATTCGAGTATTTGTTAGGTCTAAGTCTGAATACGTTAGTTTAATTGAATCAATTTTTAACAAGTAGAATTAGAAAAGAATTCATAAACAAAAGTCAACCTAATTATGGTTAGGCTACCAATTACCTTTGTCAAGTTAATTTACCCAAATGAAGATTAAAATAGGTGGACAAGGAAGAAACGCACCTTTAGTTGTGTAGATGTTAATTTCTAACATTCTTTGTTGATGATAATAGTTGCCACAAGCTTCCTTGAGAGTTCCACTCCTCTTGACTAAAATTGCATAAGGAAATACAAGTTGTTGCAAAACATACTCGATCCTAATCTACAATACAATGCAATGATGAAACTAGATCCACCATATTGATTATCAAGCAACAACTAAAAAAATGAAGTGGTAGACAAACTAGGGTTTAAATGACAAATCCAAGACTAGATATGTAGTGATGATAGTGCAAATCTAGAAGATGCATGAAGTGAGATGAAGCGATAGTAAGGGAATTTAGGAAGGCAAGAGGCAAATGGCAAAAGATGTTGCATTATCGTCCCTGTAGTTGCAGTCTATGGGATGCAATAATGAATACCAACATCTTGGAGGAGAGAAAATTACAAAAGGGCACAAATACTAGACTTATATACGAAGACTATTCTTGAGTCCGGCCCTACCCGAAACATCTTTCTGGAGGAATTCAATCATTGACTAGGTTATCAAAGGAGGTTATCAAGAAGAGAAGATAAATTGGGAGGGGTTGATGGGAAGTCCAACTTGTCCCAAAAATATAGTGCAACAATTAGGCTCAGGCGTCATTTTACCATATGAAGATAGGAGAGAAAAGTACTTGGCTCTCGTTTTTAGGTTAATATCAACAAACACTAGAAGAAAGAAAGGGAGCAATAAACAAAGAAACAAGAGCACTATTTTAATTAGAGATTACAATTGATTAAATAACTTAGACCTCTCCTCTAATTAGTCTTTGCTGAGTCTTTTTTGAGTCGCTGATTCTTTCCCAAGTATTCACCGAGTCTTTATCGAGTCTTATTCGAGTCATTGAGTCTGTCGAGTCCCAAGTCTGTCGAGTATTTGCGAGTCCGAGTTTGACTACATTGGTCTAATTGAATAAATTTTCAACAACAAGTAGAGTTAACATCAAATTCACAAAAGAAAATCAAGCTAATTATGGTTAAGTTACCCAATCCCTTCACCGAGTTAATTAAATCAAATGAAGACTAAAATAGGTGGACAAGGAAGAAACTCACCTTGAATTGTGTTGAAGTTGATTTCTAACATTTTTTGTCGAGGATAATAGTTTCCGCAAGCTTCCTTCAGAGTTCCACTCCTCTTGACTAAACCTGCACAAGGAAATACAAGTTGCTGGAAAACACGCTCGATCCTAATCTACAATACAATGCAATGATGAAACTAGATCCACCATATCGATTATCAAGCAACAGAAAAAAAAAATGAAGTGATAGACAAACTAGGGTTGAAATGACGAATCTGAGAGTTAATATGTAGTGATGATAGTGCGAATCTAGTAAATGCATGAAGTGAGATGAAGCGATAGTAAGGGAATGTAGGAAGGCAAGAGGCAAATGGCAGAAGATGTTGCATTACCGTCCCCATAGCTACAGTCTATGGGATACATTAATGAATACCAACAACTCGGGGGAGAGAAAATAAAAAAAGCGCACAAGTGGCTAGACTTATCTAGGAAGAGTATTTTCGAGTCAAGCACTATCCGAGACATCTTTCTAGAGGAATCCAGTCATTGACTAGGTTATCAATAGAGGCTATCAAGCAGAGAAGATAAATTGGGAGGGGTTGATGGGAATTCCAACTTGTCACAAAAATATAGTGCAACAATTAGACTGAGGCGTCATTTTACCATATGGAGAAAGGAGAGAAAGAACTTAGCTCTCGTTTTTAGTTTAATATCAATAAACACTAGAAGAAAGAAAGGGAGCAATAAACAAAGATGCAAGAGCACCATTTTAATTAGAGCTTACAATTGATTAAATAACTTATACCTCTCCTCTAATTAGACTTTGTCGACTCTTATCCGATTCGTCAAGTCTTTGTTGACTATTCGCCAAGTCTTTGTCGAGTCTTATCCAAGCCATCGAGCCTGTTGAGTCCCAAGTCTATCGAGTATTTGTCGAGTCTAACTACATTGATCTGATCGAATCAATTTTCAACAACAAATAGAATTAACATCCAATTCACAAAAGAAAGTCAAGCTAATTATGGTTAGGTACCAATTCTCTTTATCCAGTAAATTAAACCAAATGAATACTAAAATAGGTGGACAAGGAAGAAACTGAGGTCCTTTAATTGTGTTGATGTTGATTTCTAACATTCTTAGTTAAGGATGATAGTTGCCACAAGCTTCCTTGAGAGTTCCACACATCTTGACTGAACCTGCAAAAGGAAATACAATTTGCTGCAAACTTATGCTCGATACTAATCTAGAATGCAATGGAATGATGAAACTAAATCTACCATATCGATGATCAAGCAACGAAAAAAAATGAAGTGGTGCATAAACTAAGGTTGAAATGATGAATCCAACAGTTGATCTGTAGTGAGGATAGTACAAATCTAGTGAATGCATGAAGTGAGATGACGTGATCGTATGGAAAATGTAGGAAGGGAAGAGGCAAAACACAGAAGATGATGCATCGTCAACCCCATAGCTACAGTCTATGGGATGCGATAATGAATACTAACATCTTGGAGTAGAGAAAAGGAAGAAAGGGCACAACTACTAGAATTATCTAGGAAGAGTATTCTCAAGTCAGGCCCTACCCGAGATATTTTTCTAGAGGAATCCAGTCATTGTCTATGTTACCGAAGAAGGCTACCAAGAATAAAAACAAATTGGGAGGGTATGATGGGAAATCCACCTTGGTGTGCCAACAATATAGCACAAAAATTAGAGTGCGGCATTATTCTACCATATTGAGAAAGGAGAGAAATTACTCACCACTCATTTTTATGGTAATATCAACAAACACTAGAGGAAAGAAAGGGAGCAACAAACAAAGTTGGAAGGGAACGATGAGTTTACAATTGATTAAGTAACTTAGACCTCTCATTTAATTAATCTTTGTCGACACTTATTGTAGTCACCGAGTTTTTGTCGAGTATCTGCTGAGTCTTTGTTTGGTATTATCCGTATCGTTAGGTCGGTCGATTCCAAAGCCATCCGAGTATTTGTCAGGTCCGAGTCTAAATATGTTAATTTAATCGAATCAATTTTCAACAACAAGTAGAATTAGCATCAAATTCATCAATGAAAGTCAAGCTAATTATGGTTGAGCTACCAGTTCCCTTTGTCGAGATAATTAAACCAAATGAATATTAAAATAGGTGGGCAAGGAAGAAACTCACCTTGAGTTGTGTAGATGTTGATTTCCAACATTCTTTTTTGAGGATAATAGTTGCCACAGGCTTCCTTGAGATTTCCACTCCTCTTGACTAAACCTGCACAAGGAAATACAAGTTGTTGCAAAACACACTTGATTCTAATTGTAATATCCCAAAGTGATATTTTCCTGTTTATGTGTATACTGTAGATGGCTAATAGACTTACTCCTTAATCAAATAGGAAAGCAAACCCCGAACTTTGCATGCATGCAATTGCATGCAAATATGTGCCCTAGAAAAATACTGAGATGTTATAAAATAGGAGAAATCAATGTATGTACATACCAGTATATAGATTAGTTGATGGTGAAGAGACTGGTCCCAGCATGCAAGGATTCTGCCGGAGGAATAAGGAGATACACCAAATCGTCCTCCACAGGTGAATGCGCCCTCCTCTCAAACTATATAAGTTCCAGAATAATAAATAAGTTGTTGCTGGAAGCCCGGATGATGTGCACTAGGGTTATCATACCCCTCTGATGATGATGGAAGCAGCATGCGGAAGTTCTGAACCTTGTAGGTAGGAAAACGAATTGCTTTGTCTCTAATCACGATGACACGGTGTGACGGTGAAACCCTCTGGATGGATGAATAATCAACTTCCCGGAATAACCGCTGAATGTAACCTGATGATGAACTAGTGTTGAACTTGGATGATCCAACCTGATGATGAACTAGGGCAGATAGATTTCGCTGCCGAAATACACCAGTTAGCTGGGCATGCGCTCAACCCCAACTTAGCTCGTCGAGCTCTCCAATTCGACTCCACAAATCAAATATCACATAAGTGACTTCTCCCTTCACTTTATCTTTCTTTTATAACTTTCAATTGCGAAAACCCTAACTTTTGACCTAATTAAGTCACTTTATCTTCTAATTTGCAGTTGACTTGCATGCATGCGCAAACCCTAACTTTTGACCTAATTAGGTCACTTTATCTTCTAATTTGTAGTTGACTTGCATGCATGCGCATGGAGACTTAATCGGGTGCATGCATCATTAAATAATGCCCGGATGTCATGCATGCAGGTGGCCTTGGGCTCTAGTGGCCCTCTTCGACCCAATGGTGATATAATATTAATGCCCTAGATCTTCTATATATGGCATCAGTCTTCGGCTGATTCCTTGGCTGTCAATACCCACTCGAACCTATAGGAATCACATAGGTTAGCGGGTTGGTCCTCAAATGCCTAAGCAGAAGAGGACATTACAGTCCTCCCCGCTCGAATTTGCTTGTCCTCAAGCAACTGTAAAGTTGGGTGCTGTAATACATGTTCTGCCTCCCAAGTAGCCTCCTCTATAGGTAGATCTTTCCACTAAACCAGGTAATCTCTGATGATTCTGTTCCTCAGTTTCCGCTCTCACACCTCTAGGATACGCTCCAAAATCAGAACCAATTGCCCCTCGTCATCAAGGGGAGGCAGCTCGAAAGATGTAACAATCTGTTGACCAACCACCTTCTTGAGATTGGAGACATGAAATACGCTGTGAATCTTGCTCTCTAGGGGTAGTTCTAGCTCATATGCTACCTCTCCGACCTTCCGAATTATCTTGCATGGACCATAGAAATGAGGTTGGAGTTTTTCTGCTCCTTTCTTTTTAAGAGATGACTGTCGGTAAGGCTGGAGGCGTAAATAAACGAAGTCTCCCGTCTCAAAACTGCGCTCAACTCTGTGCCTGTCTGCATATATCTTCTGTTGATTCTGAGCAGCCTGTATGTTCTCCCTGAGTATCTTGAGGATATCTTCACCCTCCTCAATCCACTCCTTGGCCTTGGGGGCCCTGGTATCGCCCAATATTCGGTCTGCAAAAGTGGAAGCATCATACCCATACAGGGCTCGGAAAGGGGTCATCCTAATGGTCATATGGTAGGTGGTCTTGTAACAATGTTCACCCAAGTGTAACCATTTGATCCATGTCCTTTGCTGACCTGATACGTAATTTCTCAAGTATCCCTCAATCCATTTATTAACAATCTCTGTATGCCCGTCACTCTACGGATGATAACTTGTGCTCATGGCTAACTCGGTCCCCACTAACCGGAAAAGCTCTTGCCAAAAAGCTCCTATGAATTTGTTGTCCCTGTCACTAACAATGGTCTTGGGTAACCCATGGAGTCTAAATACCTCTCTGAAAAATAGTTCTGCTACCCGTGCTGCTGAATAATCTGATGATATGGCAAAGAAGTGAGCAAACTTAGTCAATCTATCCACTACTACGTACAAGCAGTCTTTGCCTTGGACCTTGGGCAGCCAAGTAATGAAGTCCATAGAAATGCTCTCCCATTTCTGCTCAGGAATAGGTAAGGGATGTAGTAAACTAGCTGGGTGGATGTGCTCTATTTTGTTTTGTTGGCACAAGCTACACTCCCTTACATGTTGTATCACATCTTTCTTGAGGCCCTTCCATGAGAACCTTTCTCTAATCTATCTGTAGGTTTTGAGAAACCCTTGATGCCCTGCTAATGGTGAATCGTGCGATGCCTGTGA
>LPNX010683569.1:4724-41268 GCA_001517045.1 Pseudotsuga menziesii | reverse complement strand
CATTAATTACATTAATTTTCCCACGCAGGGGAGCGGACATTTCGTTTTACAAAGGGGCCATTGCCCTGCAGAAGTGGAAAAATCCTCAGATTTTTCCAAGGTATAATTATGTACATCTTTATGTACATGGAGTTGCCACCTAGTCGAAATAGGTGGGCAACACATTCCTTGTTGAGGATACTAGTTGCTGCAAGCTTCCTTGAGAGTTCCACTCCTCTTGACTAAACCTGCAAAAGGAAATACAAGTTGTTGCAAAACACGCTCAATTCTAATCTACAATACATTGCAATGATGAAACTAGATCCACCATATTGATTATCAAGCAACGAGTAAAAAAATGAAGTGGTAGACAAAATAGGGCTGAAATGATGAATCTGAGACTTGATATGTAGTGGCGATAGTGCAAATCTAGAAAATGCATGAAGTGAGATGAAGCGATAGTAAAGGAATGTAAGAAGGCAAGAGGAAAATGGCAGAAGATGTTGCATTATCGTCCCTGTAGTTGCAGTATATGGGATGCAATAATGAATAGCAACATATTGGAGGAGAGAAAAAGAAAAAACGACACAAATATATGACTTATCTAGGAAGAGTATTCTTGAGTCAGGCCCTACCTGAGACATCTTTCTAGAGGAAACCAGTCATTGACTAGGTTATCGAAGGAGGCTATAAAGAAGAGAAGATAAATTGGGAGGGGCTGATGGGAAGTCTAACTTGGTGTCCCAAAAATGTAGTGCAACAATTAGATTGAGGCGTCATTTTACCATATGGAGAAAGGAGAGAAAGTACTCAACTCTCATTTTAGGTTAACATCATCAAACACTAGAAGAAAGAAAGGGAGCAATAAATAAAGATGTTAGAGCACTATTTTAATGAGAGTTTACAATTGATTAAGTAACCTAGACCTCCCCTTTAATTAGTCTTTGTTGATTCTTATTCGAGTCGTTAATTCTTTCCCAAGTATTCACCGAGTCTTTGTCTAGTCTTATTCGAGTCATTGAGTCTGCCGAGTATTTGCAAGTCCGAGTCTGACTACATTGTTCTAGATGAATAAATTTTCAACAAGTAGAGTTAACATCAAATTCACAAAAGAAAATAAAGCTAAATATGGTTGAGTTACCAATTCCCTTTATCGAGTTAATTAAACCAAATGAAGACTAAAATAGGTGGACAAGGAAGAAACTCACCTTGAATTGTGTTGAAGTTGATTTATAAAATTCTTTGTTGAAGATAAGAGTTGCCACAAGCTTCCTTAAAAGTTCCACTCCTCTTGACTAAACCTGCACAAGGAAATACAAGTTGCTGCAAAAAACGCTTGATCATAATCTACAATACAATGCAATGATGAAACTAGATCCACCATATCGATTATCAAGCAATGAAAAAAAAATGAAGTGGTAGACAAATCAGGGATGAAATGACGAATCCGAGAGTTGATATGTAGTGATGATAATGCAAATCTAATAAATGCATGAAGTGAGATGAAGCGATAGTAAGGGAATGTAGGAAGGCAAGAGGCTAATGGATGAAGATGTTGCATTACCGTCCCCATAGATGCAGTCTATGGGATATAATAATGAATACCAACATCTTGGAGGAGAGAAAATAAAAAAATGGCACAAATACTAGAGTTATCTAGGAAGATTATTCTCGAGTCAGGCCCTACCTGAGACATCTTTCTAGAGGAATCCAATCATTGACTAGGTTATCAAAGGAGGCTATGAGGAAGAGAAGATAAATTGGGAGGGGTGGATGGGAAGTCCAACTTGTCCCAAAAATATAGTGCAACAATTAGACTGAGGCGTCGTTTTACCATATGGAGAAAGGAGAGAAAGTACTCAACTCTCGTTTTTAGGTTAATATCAATAAACACTAGAAGAAAGAAAGGGAGTAATAAACAAATATACAAGAGCACTGTTTTAATTAAAGCTTATAATTGATTAAATAACTTAGACCTCTCCTCTAATTAGTCTTTGTTGAATCTTATCTGATTCGTCGAGTCTTTGTCGAGTCTTATCCAAGTCGTCGAGTCTGTTGAGTCCCAAGTCTGTCGACTATTTGTCGAGCCTAACTACATTGGTCTAATGGAATCAATTTTCAACAACAAGTAGAATTAACATCAAATTCACAAAAGAAAGTCAAGCTAATTATGGTTAGGTACCAGTTCCCTTTATCGATTAAATTAAACAAAATGAAGACTAAAATAGGTGGACAAGGAAGAAACTCACCTTTAATTGTGTCGATGCTGATTTATAGCATTCTTAGTTGAGGATAATAGTTGCCACAAGATTCCTTGAGAGTTCCACTCATTTTGACTGAACCTACACAAGGAAATACAAATTGCTGCAAAACATGCTTGATACTAATCTATAATGCAATGGAATGATCAAACTAAATCTACCATATCGATAATCAAGCAACAAAAAAAAATGAAGTGGTAGATAAGCTAGGGTTGAAATGATGAATCTCACTGTTGATATGTAGTGAGGATAGTACAAATCTAGTAAATGCATGAAGTGAGATGAGGCCAATGTAGCAAGGGAATAGACAAAACACAGAAGATGTTGCATCATCGACCCCATAACTGCAGTCTACGGGATGTGATAATGAATACTAACATCTTGGAGTAGAGAAAAGGAAGAAAGGGCACAACTACTAGAATTATATAGGAAGAGTATTCTCAAGTCAATCCCATATATCTTTCTAAAGAAATCCAGTCATTGTCTAGATGTTACCGAAGACGACTATCAAGAATGGAACATAAATTGCGAGGGGCTGATGGGAATTCCACCTTGGTATCCCAAAAATATAGCACAACAATTAGAGTGAGGCATAATTATACCATATGGAGAAAGAGCAAAAAGTACTCACCACTCACTTTTAAGGTAATATCAACAAACAATAGAAGAGAGAAAGAGAGCAACAAACAAAGATGCAAGGGAACTATTTTAATTAGAGTTTATAATTGCTTAAGTAACTTAGAGTCTTAGACCTCTCATTTAATTAATCTTTGTCGAGACTTATTGTAGTCACCGAGTTTTTGTCGAGTATCTATTGAGTCTTTGTCTGGTATTATCGGAATCGTCGGGTCGACCGATTCCAAAGTTATCCGAGTATTTGTCAGGTCTAAGTTTGACTACGTTAGTCTAATCGAATTAATTTTCAACAACAAGTAGAATTAGCATCAAATTCATAAAAGAAAGTCAAGTTAATTATGTTTGAGCTACCAAGTCCATTTGTCGAGTTAATTAAACCAAATGAATATTAAAATAGGTGGACAAGGAAGAAACTCACCTTGAGTTGTGTAGATGTCGATTTCTAACATTCTTTGTTGAGGATAATAGTTTCCACAAGCTTCCTTGAGAGTTCCACTACTCTTGACTAAACATGCACAAGGAAATACAAGTTGTTGCAAAACACACTCGATCCTAATCTACAATACAATGCAATGATGAAACTAGATCCACCATACTGATTATCAAGCAACGAGTAAAAAAATGAAGTGGTACACAAACTAGGGCTGAAATGACAAATCCGAGACTTGATATGAGGTGACAATAGTGCAAATCTAGAAAATGCATGAAGTGAGATGAAGCGATAGTAAGGGAATGTAGGAAGGCAAGAGGCAAATGGCAGAAGATGTTGCATTATCGCTCCTGTAGTTGCAGTCTATAGGATGTAATAATGAATACCAACATCTTGGAGGAAAGAAAAGGAAAAAACTACACAAATAGTAGACTTACCTATGAAGAATATTTTTGAGTTGGGCCCTACCCGAGACATCTTTCTAGAGAAATCCAGTCATTGACTAGGTTATTGAAGGAATCTATAAAGAAGAGAAGATAAATTGGGAAGGGCTGATGGGAAGTCCAACTTGGTGTCCCAAAAATATAGTGCAACAATTAGACTGACGCGTCATTTTACCATATGGAGAAAGGAGAGAAAGTACTCATCTCTCGTTTTTATGTTAGTATCAACAAACACTAGAAGAAAGAAAGGGAGCAATAAATAAAGATGTTAGAGCACTATTTTAATTAGAGTTTACAATTGATTAAGTAACCTAGACCTCCCCTTTAATTAGTGTTTGTCGAGTCTTATCCGAGTCATTGAGTCTGTCGAGTATCTGCAAGTCCAAGTCTGACTACATTGGTCTAATTGAATAAATTTTCAACAACAAGTAGAGTTAACATCAAATTCACAAAAGAAATTCAAGCTAATTATGGTTGAGTTACCAATTCCCTTTATCGAGTTAATTAAACCAAATGAAGACTAAAATAGGTGGACAAGGAAGAAACTCACCTTGAATTGTGTTGAAGTTGATTTTTAACATTCTTTGTTGAGGATACTAGTTGCCACAAGCTTCCTTCAGAGTTCCACTCCTCTTCACTAAACCTGCACAAGGAAATACAAGTTGCTGCAAAACACGCTCGATCATAATCTACAATACAATGCAATAATGAAACTAGATCCATGATATCAATTATCAAGCAACGGAAAAAAATGAAGTGGTAGACAAACTAGGGTTGAAATGACGAATCCAAGAGTTGATATGTAGTGATGATAGTGCGAATCTAGTAAATGCATGAAGTGAGATGAAGCGATAGTAAGGGAATGTAGGAAGGCAAGAGGCAAATGGCAAAAGATTTTTCATTACCATCCTCATAGTTGCAATCTATGGAATACAATAATGAATACCAACATTTTGGAGGAAAGAAAATAAAAAAAAGGGCACAAATACTAGACTTATCTAGGAACACTATTCTCGAGTTGGGCCCTACCCAAGACATCTTTCTAGACGAATCCAGTCATTGACTAGATTACCAAAGGAGGCTATCAAGAAGAGAAAATAAATTGGGAGGGGTTGATGGAAAGTCCAACTTGTCCCAAAAATATAGTGCAACAATTAGACTGAGGCATCATTTTACCATATGGAGAAAGGAGAGAAAGTACTCAGCTCTCGTTTTTAGGTTAATATCAACAAACACTAGAAGAAAGAAAGGGAGCAATAACCAAAGATGCAAGAGAACTATTTTAATTAAAGCTTACCATTTTAAATTACTTAGACCTCTCCTCCAATTAGTCTTTGTCGAGTCTTATCCAATTTGTTGAGTCTTTGTTGAGTATTCGTCGAGTCTTTGTTGAGCCTTTGTTGAGTATTCGTCGAGTCTTTGTTGAGTATTCGTTGAGTATTCGTCGAGAAACTCACCTTGAATTGTGTAGATGTTGAGTTCTAACATTATTTGTTGAGGATAATAGTTACCACAAGCTTCCTTGACAGTTCCACTCCTCTAAACTTGCAAAAGAAAATACAAGTTGTTGCAAAACATGCTTGATCCTAATCTACAATACAATGCAATGATGAAACTAGATCTACCATATCGATTATCAAGCAACGAAAAATAAAATGAAGTGGTAGACAAACTAGTGTTGAAATGACGAATCCGAGAGTTGATATGTAGTGATGATAGTGGAGATCTAGTATATGCATGAAGTGAGATGAAGTGATACTACGGGAAAAAAGAAAGGCAAAAGCTAATTATGGTTGAGTTACCAATTCCCTTTATCGAGTTAATTAAACCAAATGAAGACTAAAATAGGTGGACAAGGAAGAAACTCACCTTGAATTGTGTTGAAGTTTGCTAACATTCTTTGTTGAGGATAATAGCTACCACAAGCTTCCATGAGAGTTCCACTTGTCTTGCCTGAACCTGCACAGGAAAATACAAGTTGTTGCAAAACATGCTCAATCCTAATCAAGCAACAAAATATAATGAAGTGGTAGATAGACTAGGGATGAAATGTCAAATCCAAGAGTTGATATGTAGCGTTGATAGTGCAAATCGAGTGAGTGCATCAAGTGAGATAAGGCGATAGTAAGGAAATGTAGGAAGGAAAGAGGCAAAAGGAAGAAGACGTTGCATCATCGTCCCCATAGCTGCAGTCTATGGGATGCGATAATGAATACTAACATCTTGTAGGAGAGAAAATGAAGATAGGGCACATCTACAAGACTTATCTAGGAAGAGTATTCTCAAGTCGGGCCCTACCTGAGATATCTTTCTAGACAAATCTAGTCATTGCCTATGTTACCAAAGGAGGCTACAAAGAAGAGAACATAAATCGGCAAGAGCTGATGGGAATTTTGCCTCGGTGTCCCAACAATATAGCGCAACAATTAGAAAGAAGAGAAAGTACTCACCACTCATTTTAGGGTAATATCAACAAACACTAGGATAAAGAAAGGGATCAACAAACGAAGATAATTAGAGTTTATAATTGATTAATAATAACTTAGACCTCTCATTAAAATAGTCCTTGTCGACTCTTATCAAATTCGCCGAGTTTTTGTCGAGTATTTGTTGAGTCTTTGTCAAGTCTTATGTGATTGACAAAGTCTGTCGAGTCCCCTGCCAGCTGAGTATTTGCTGAGTCCGAGTCTGACTACAGTAGTCTAATCGAATCAGTTTTCAACAACAAGTAGAATTAACATTAAACACATAAAAGAAAGTCAAGTTAATTATGGTTGAGTTAGCAATTCCCTTTATCAAGTTAATTAAACCAAATGAAGACTAAAATAGGTGGACAACGAAGAAACTCACCTTGAATTGTGTAGATGTTGATTTCTAACATTCTTTGTTGAGGATAATAGTTGCCACAAGCTTCCTTGAGAGTTCCACTCCTCTTGACTAAACCTGCACATGGAAATACAAGTTGTTGCAAAACACGCTCGATCCTAATCTACAATACAATGCAATTATGAAACTAGAACTACCATATCGATTATCAAGCAACAAAAAAAAATGAAGTGGTAGATAAACTAGGGATGAAATGACGAATCCAAGAGTTGTTATGTAGTGATTATAATGCAAATCTAGTGAATGCATGAAGTGAAAGGAGGCGATAGTAAGGAAATGTAGGAAGGCACGAGGAAAAAGGCAGATGATGTCGCATGATCTACTGAACCTGCATAAGGAAATACAAATTGTTGCAAAACATGCTCGATATTAATCTATAATGCAATGGAATTATGAAACTAGATCTACCATATTAATGATCAAGCAACGAAAAAAAAATGAAGTGGTAGATAAACTAGGGCTCAAATAACGAATCATGAAGTGAGATGCTGTGATAGTAAAGAAAATGTAGGAAAAGAAGACGCAAAACATAGTAGATGTTGCATCATCAACCCCATAGCTGCAGTCTATGGGATGCAATAATGAATACTAACATCTTGGAGTAGAGGAAAGGAAGAAAGGGCACAACTACTAGAATTATCTAGGAAGAGTTTTCTCAAGTCGGGCCCTACCCAAGATATCTTTCTAGAGGAATCCAGTCATTGTCTATGTTACTGAAGAAGGATACCAAGAATAGAACATAAATTGCAAGGGGCTGATGGGAATTCCACCTTGGTGTCCCAACAATATAGCACAACAATTAGAGTGAGGCGTCATTCTACCATATGGAGAAAGGAGAGAAAGTACTCACCACCCATTTTTAGGGTAATATCAACAAACACTAGAAGAAAGAAAAAAAGCAACAAACACAGATGGAAAGGAACTATTTTAATTAGTGTTTACAATTGATTAAGTAACTTAGACCTCTCATTTAATTAATCTTTGTCGAGTCTTATCGTAGTCACCGAGTTTTTTCTTAGTATTCGATGAGTATTTGTCAGGTATTACCCGAATCATCAGGGTCTGCCGATTCCAAAGCTAGTCAAGTATTTGTCGAGTCCGAGTCTAACTACATTAGTCTAATCGAATCAATTTTCAACAAGTAGAATTAGTATAAAATTCATAAATGAAAGTCAACCTAATTATGGTTGAGTTACCAATTCCCTTTGTCGAGTTAATTAAACCAAATGAAGAGTAAAATATGTGGACAAGGAAGAAACTCACCTTGAATTGTGTAGATGTTGATTTCTAACATACTTTGTAGAGGATAATAGTTGCCACAAGCTTCCTTCAGAGTTCCACTCTTGTTGACTAAACCTGCACAAGGAAATAAAAGTTGTTGCAAAACACACTCGATCCCAATCTAGAATACAATGCAATGATGAAACTAGATCTACCATATTGATTATCAAGCAACGAAAAAAATGAAGTGGTAGACAAACTAGGGTTGAAATGACAAATCCAAGAGTTGATATGTAGTGATGATAGTGCAAATCTAGTAAATGCATGAAGTGAGATGAAGCAATAGTGAGGGAATGTAGGAAGGGAAGAGGAAAATGGCAGAAAATGTTGCATTATCATACCCATAACTACAATCTATGAGATGCAATAATGAATACCAACATCTTGGAGGAGAGAAAGGAAAAAATTACACAAATACTAGACTTATCTAGGAAGAGTATTCTCGAGTCAGGCCCTACCCGAGACATCTTTCCAGAGGAATCCATTCATTAATTAGGTTATTGAAGGAGGCTATCAAGAAGAGAAGATAAATTAGGACGGGCTGATGGGAATTCCACCTTAGTGTCCCAAAAATATAGTGCAACAATTAGAGTGAGGTGTCATTTTAACATATGGAGAAAGGAGAGAAAGTACTCAGCTCTCGTTTTTAGGTTAATATCGACAAACACTAGAAGAAAGAAAGGAAACAATAAATAAAGTTGCAAGAGCACTATTTTAATTAGAGTTTACAATTGATTAAGTAACCTAGAGCTCCCCCCCTTTAATGAGTCTTTGTCGAGTCTTATTTGAGTCGTTTATTCTTTCTCGAGTATTCGTCGAGTCTTATCCAAGTCATTGAGTCTGTTGAGTCCCAAGTCTGTCAAGTATTTGCAAGTCCCAGTTTGACAACATTGGTCTAATCAAATCAATTTTCAACAAGTACAATTAACATCGAATTCACAAAAGAAAGTCAAGCTAATTATGGTTGAGTTACCAATTCCCTTTATCGAGTTAATTAAACCAAATGAAGACTAAAATAGGTGGACAAGGAAGAAACTCACCTTGAATTGGGTTGAAGTTGTTTGCTAACATTCTTTGTTGACGATAATAGTTGCCACAAGTTTCCTTGAGAGTTCCACTCATCTTGATTAAACCTGGACAAGGAAATACAAATTGCTGCAAAACATGCTCAATCATAACCTATATTACAATGCAATGATGAAACTAGATCTACCATATCGATGATCAAGCAACGAAAAAAATGGAGAGGTAGATAAAATAGGGATAAAATGACGAATCCAAGAGTTGATATGTAGCGATGATAGTGCGAATCTAGAGAGTGCATAAAGTGTGATAAGGTGATAGTAAGGAAATGTAGGAAGGAAAGAGGCAAAAGGCAGAAGATGTTGCATCACCGTCCCCATAGCTGCAGTTTATGGGATACAATAATGAATGCCAACATCTTGAAGGAGAAGAAAGGAAAAAAGGGCACAAATACTAGACTTATCTAGGAAGACTATTCTCGAGTCGGGCCCTACCCGAGACATCTTTCTAGAGGAATCCAGTCATTGACTAGGTTATCAAAGGAGCCTCTCGAGAAAAGAAGATAAATTGGGATGGGTTGATAGGAAGTCCACCTTGGTGTCCCTAAAATATAGTGCAACAATTAGAGCGAGGCATCATTTTACCATATGGAGAAAGGAGAGAAAGTACTCAGATTCGTCGAGTTTTTGTTGAGTATTCGTCGAGTCTTTGTCGAGTCTTATCCGAGTCATCGAGTCTGTTGAGTCCCAAGTCTGTCGAGTATTTTCCAAGTCCGAGTTTGATTACATTGGTCTAATTGTATCAAATTTCAACAAGTAGAATTAACATCAAATAAAGAAAAGAAAGTCAAGCTAATTATGGTTGGGTACCAATTCCCTTTATTGAGTTAATTAAACCAAATAAAGACTAAAATAGGTGGGCAAGGGTAATATTAACAAACACTAGAAGAAAGATAGAGAGCAATAGACAAAGTGGAAGGGAACTATTTTAATTAGTGTTTACAATTGATTAAGTAACTTAGACCTCTCATTTAATTAATCCTTGTCGAGTCTTATTGTAGTCACCGAGTTTTTGCCGAGTATTCGTGAGTATTTGTCAGGTATTATCCAAATCATCGGGTCTACCGATTCCAAACCCAATCGAGTATTTGTTGAGTGTGAGTCTGACTACATTAGTCTAATCGAATCAATTTTCAACAAGTAGAATTTGCATAAAATTCATAAAAAAAAGTCAACCTAATTATGGTTGAGTTACCAATTCCCTTTGTCGAGTCATTAAAACAAATGAAGAGTAAAATAGGTAGACAAGGAAGAAACTCACCTTGAATTGTGTAGATGCTGATTTCTAACATTCTTAGTTGAGGATAATAGTTGCCACAAGCTTCCATGAGAGTTCCACTCATCTTGATTGAACCTGCACAAGGAAATACAAATTGTTGCAAAACATGCTCGATACTAATCTATAATGCAATGGAATGATGAAACTAGATATACCATATCGATGATCAAGAAATGAAAAAAAAATGAAGTGGTAGATAAACTAGGGTTGAAATGATGAATCCAACAGTTGATATGTAGTGAGGATAGTAAAAATCTAGTGAATGCATGAAGTGAGATGAGGTGATAGTAAGTCAAATGTAGGAAGGGAAGACACAAAACACAGAATATGTTGCATCAACGACCACATAGCTGCAGTTTAACGGATGTCATAATGAATACTAACATCTTGGAGTAGAGAAAAGGAAGAAAGGGCACAACTACTAGAATTATCTAGGAAGAGTATTCTCAAGTTGGGCCCTACTCGAGATATCTTTCTAGAGTAATCTTGTCATTGTCTATGTTACCGAAGAAGGCTACCAAGAATATAACATAAATTGAGAGGGGCTAATGGGAATTCCACCTTGGTGTCCTAACAATATAGCACAACAATTAGAGTGGGCATCATTCTAGCATATGGAGAAAGGAGAGAAAGTACTCACCACTCATTTTTAGGGTAATATCAACAAACACTAGAAGAAAGAAAGAGACCAACAAACAAAGATGCAAGGGAACTATTTTAATTAGAGTTTACAATTGATTAAGTAACTTATACCTCTCATTTAATTAATCTTTGTTGAGTTACAAATTCCCTTTGTCGATTTAATTAAACCAAATGAAGAGTAAAATAGGTGGACAAGGAAGAAACTAACCTTGAATTCTGTAGATGTTGATTTCTAACATTCTTTGTTGAGGACCCTTCAAAGAGTGTAGATTCTCTTGTCCATGTTGGAAAATGGCTTTTGCAGAGATTGGTAACATTAATTGAATTCCTGAGTGAGATCAGTGGTCGAGTGTTACTAAAAAAATTGTTTATTTTTTTTTGCTCAGCGATTGAAGGACGCGCGCCTGGCTTCAGCGTGAGCTGCTAGGGCTCTACGTTTTGGCCTACGGCCTCCATGGCTGCGCCTGGGGGAGGGAATCCCCCTCCCTCCACTCCTCTATCTGACGAAGAAGCCTTCAAGAGGCTTGTTACGGCTGCCGGAAAGAAGAACTCAACTCCTCCAATTCCGAAATTCATCAAGAAACTGGATGCAATACCTGAAATCAGCCTGCCAGTGGAAAAACCCATCAAGATTGCCTTGGCCCTGGCGGATCGTGGGTTGGTCGGACAGTTCATGGGTTTGTGGCCCTCCACAAAAACAACGGATGACTGGATACAAAGAAACTGGAGGCCCCAACTGAAGCAAAGCGTCACCTGCTACCCAGTGGGCAGAGGCTTCTATATTTTTGAATTTATCTCCAAGGACGACCGAGACCTCATCTTCAAAAACGGTCCTTACTTCATGGGCTCTCAAGGTCTATACCTCAACCGCTAGACCCCGAACTTTGACCCGAATCTAGACGCCCCCAAGGAGGTCCCTGTCTGGGTCCGTCTCCCTAATCTACCAGCGCACTGCTGGAACTCAGAATCTCTGGAAAAAATAGGTAACGGGCTTGGTCGATACATTGACAAAGCAGACCCCAAGGGCCAATACTCCTGTGCCAGAATCTGCGTCGAGGTAAATCTCGAGGCCGGGCTACCAGAAGCAATCAAGATCTCGGTGGGTGACTGGCATCATTATCAACAGCTGGACTATGAACAGCTGCCCTTCAAATGCAGACTATGCCATGAGCATGGCCACTTCCAAAGGAATTGCCCCAAAAATCAACAAGGAAACGATACAAAAGGATGGCAAAGGCCTAAAAAAAGCCAAAACAGCCCCGAAAATCCAAGAAAAAAGGCAAGGAACCGATCCACAAATCCCAAGCAGTAAGGAGGACAATCCAGAAGGAAGGAATACTCCACCAGACCTCTCCCAGGACCACGCCACCAACCATCCGACAGCATCTGAAGAAACCAGCGCTGGAAGAAGAAACGAGGATAGATCCAAAGCGGAAGATCCCAGCAGATCTGGCGAAGTACCATTGCACTCAAATCCAGATCTCACTCCAATCTTAACAGAGATCATCCCTCCCCACGCCTCCATGGGAGAGATCTCAAAAATCGCAAGCCAAGAGGAGGACCCCACCAACATTGACTCTGATCAGGGCGGCTTTTCAGATGATTACGCCTCGGAATCCAGCAGCCCACAAGCAACGCCGCTAAAGCCCAGCAGAGGAAGAAAATCCAAAAAAAAGCACCGCGAAGAAAGATCCTTCAGAGATGTAGCCAAAGGTGCTCAGAAAACGCTGCCAAACATGATCAGCACCAGATCTAAGCAAGGCCAGCCTTCCAAGGGGGCCTCCCCTTCCAAAAAACTCTAAATGCGTTACATCTCCTGGAACTGCAGGGGTCTAGGCTCAAACCAAAAAGAAGAAGCTCTGAAAGACATTATCAGAATAAACAAGCCGGACGTCCTGTTACTCCAGGAGACAAAAATGGAGGAATCTATCCTCTATCAAGTAGGCCAAGCAATCTGGAAAAAAGGACCAGCGATAGCAATAAGCTCCAAAGGCGCCTCTGGAGGTATTGCAACGATCTGGGACTCTACAAAGTTTGATCTGATTAAGGAAGATCGTAGTGATCACTGGATCCTTACAAATCTGCTCCAACGAGACTCTGGACTCCAAGTAAGTCTCTTTAATTTATATGTTCCTAATCTCTTTCCTGACAAACGCAGCTGCTGGGACTCCCTTCAGGCGGCTCTTAGCCAGCACAGCCCAAGAAACATTATTATTGCAGGCGATCTCAACGTCACGCTCTCCACCGAAGAGAAGAAAGGGGGCTCCATAGTAAGGGATCAAGCTAGAGAATGGGTAGAGGACATTATCCTCCACTGGGACCTGATGGATGTCAAACCTCCCTCAGGGAAGTTTACCTGGTCTAACAAGAGACTGGGCCCGGGACACATAGCTGCTCGCCTGGACAGATTCCTCATTCACTCGGACTTCCTTTCCTCTGGTTTGTTAGCCACCTCCAAAATCCTCCCCAATAGCACCTCGGACCACAGGCCGATCTTGCTAGATCTCCTCTCAGACGCTCCTTTGGGCCCCATCCCCTTCCGCTTCAGTCCGCTTTGGCTGCACCAGGACAACTTTCAGCAGGTAGCTTCAAACTCTTGGTCTCTTCCAGTGCCGGGTTCTCCCTCCTACACCTGGGAACAGAAAATAAAGAGACTCAAAGCAGACCTAAAGAGTTGGGCCAAACTCTTATCCAACCCCACCACCATCAGACAAGCTGCCCAAAAAGCCCTCGAAAACCATCAGCATGCAATGGACACCGTTCCCTTGTCCAGCAAGACCCTCTCCAAAGAAGCTGAACTCCAAAAGGACTTCTTCAAAGCCTGCAGGGTAGAAGAAGAATTATGGCGATAGAAATCCAGAAGCCTGTGGCTAAAGAGTGGAGAGAAGAACACTAATTATTTCCATAAACAAGCCGAAGCCCGCAAAGGCTACAAAGCTATCAATGAAATAAACTTCCAAGGTACCCTGATCAAAGACTCCGAAGAAATAAAAAAAGCTGCCTTCCTCACCTTCAAAGATCTTTTTTCTGCCCCTGAGGACAGCCCTTTAAATCCCATGGATCACCCCTTCGACCTCATTCCCCCTTTAATTCAAGAGGCGGACAATCTCCTTCTCACAGCCCCCATCTCCCTAAAAGAACTAAAAAGAGCCCTTTTCAGAATGAAGCCAGATAGTGCCCCTGGCCCCGATGGTTTCTCTGCCATTTTTTACACCAGCTGTTGGGACATAATCAAACTGGACCTGCTAAGGATGGTAAGGCATTCTCAGGCCACCTGCAAGATAGGGGGAAGTACAAACTCTGCCTTCCTCACCCTTATCCCGAAAGAAAAAGGGGCCACATCCTTCTCCAGATTCCGGCCAATCTCCCTTTGCAATCTCAGCTACAAGATTATAGCCAAAATCATTGCCAATAGACTCAAAACAATCCTCCCCAGAGTCATCCCGGAGAACCAAGGTGGATTCATAAAAGGCAGGAAGATCCAAGACAACATTATCCTTGTTCAAGAGGCCATTCATACAAGTTAACAGAACAAAGAAGAAGGAATGGTGATAAAACTGGACTTATCCAACACCTTTGACAGGGTAAGACACGACTTCCTCTTCCTAGTCATGGAAAAAATGGGTTTCTCCACTCACTTCATCAACTGGGTGCAAGGCTGTGTCAGATCTCCCTGGATTGCTCCTCTAGTTAATGGCAGATCCACTGAATTTTTCCAAGCGTCCAGAGGGCTCCGGCAAGGCTGCCCCTTATCTCCACTCCTCTACGCAATTCAGGCATCTGTGCTAAGCCTCCAGCTTTCCTTCAGGAATCAAGATAACACTCTCCCAGGACTCCGGCTGGCACCAAGGGTTAAAAATATAAATCACGCCCAGTTCGCGGACGACACGATTCTACTAGGCGGAGCAAGCGTCTTCATGGCCAAACACTTCAAAAAAGAGCTGGATCTCTACAACCAGATCTTAGGAAGCAGAATCAATCCTCAAAAAAGCAAGGTCTATAGCTGGCACTGTTCAGGGAAAGATCTAGGGGATATAGCCAGACTGATGGGCATGGAAGCAGTCCACGATTGGGACTCCTTCTCCTATCTTGGAGCTCCAATCTTCAAGAAAGGCGCGAAGGCTATTCACTGGACTCCCATTATTGATAAAATGAAGAAGCGAATCCAAAACTGGGGCGCCAACTGGTTAAACCCAGCAGGCAAAACAATTCTGCTAAAATCGGTGCTCATGAGCATGCCAGTTTACCAAACCTCCATCCTGCTGGCACCAACCTCCATACTGAAAAAAATGGAATTGCTGATAAAAAAAATTCTGTGGGAAGGCGGCAAAGGGAACAAGCACCGTCTCCACCTGGTGCGTTGGAACAAAATTCAAAAACCATATAAGGAAGGTGGCCTTCAGGTAAGGGACCTGGCAAATCAAAATCTGGCCATGGGGGCCAAAATTCTGTGGAGACTAATAGCCGGAAAAGAAAGTTGGTGCAGCAAAGTCCTAAGAAAGAAATACTTCAACGGTGGAAGGCTGCGTTGCCTGGATAAGCCAATCGTTTGCAGGACAGGCTCTTCAATCTACAAGCTATGCCTTAAAGCTCTGCCTTTATTCCAGCCTAATCTCTATTGGATACCAGGAAACGGAAAGAAAATAAATCTGTGGGAGGACGCCATCATGGGAGATCAGCCTCTAAATCACAATCCAGGTTTAAAAAACATTATGGACTGGGCCCAAAACAACAACGTAAACACCCTGTGGGATATCTCCAGCTGGGAAGAAGACAATGTAAGCACTTGGAAGGCCTGGAAAATAGACAACCTCCCCAATTGGTTGAGTGATGAAAAGGACAACCTAATCCATCTCCTCAAAGGGAAAGCGCCAGCTGCAAAGAACATGCCGGACAAAAGAGGGTGGGGCCAGCGCTCTGGTAAATATTCAGCCAGCGAAGGCTACAAAGCCCTCCTTTCCTCGCCACACGTCGCCCCCAATCCAGCCAGATGGAATTTTATTTGGAACTTCCCGCTCATGCCAAAAATAGACTTCTTTTGTTGGACTGCTGCTCACAAAAGTATCCTGACTGGAGATAACTTAAAAATCAGAGGCATGGAGGGCCCTTCCAGATGTCCCCTGTGTTGCGCAGAAGAAGAGACAATGGACCACCTCCTGTTAAACTGCCCTTTCTCCCAAGAAGTATGGTCGGAGGTCCTCCTCCTTAATTTAGAAGACCTTGATGTCCCCCACAATATCCCCGACCTGTTTGCCTCTTGGACCTCCAGCTCCCCCTTTGACCTTCAGAAAAAAGACCTCCTCAAATCAATTTGGAATTGGGCCCCCAAAGCGATCTGCTGGAAGATCTGGCTGGAGCGTAATAACCGCATCTTCAGGAATGAAAAAAAGTCTAGCATCAATATTGTAATCAAATGCAAAGCCCTCCTGGGGGAGATAGCCACGTCCAAGAGCAACCTTCAGAACTCCAAAGATCTGGATCCTCAAGAAAGAAGATGGCAGTCCCAATTCAAGTTCCCGGAGCCCACACCCATTATCTCCATTGCAAAAAAGGCTACCTGGGAAATCCGGCTCGAAGAAAACGATTTTCTAATGTGGAGATCCTCTCTAAAAGATAATGCGTTGTTCTTTGATGGAGCCTCCAAAGGCAATCCAGGTTGTGCGGGAGGAGGAGGGATCCTCCTTTCAAGTGAGAATTCCGTCATAGCCAACTATGCCTGGGGGCTAGGTTTAATGTCAAACAACATGGCCGAGGCGCTAGCCCTCTGGCAAGGCCTCAAGATTGCCCATGAGCAGAATATACATTCGCTGGTGGTGTTTGGGGATTCCAAGCTTATCATTCAATTCATGGTTACAAAAACTCTGCCGGCCAACGTCTTCTTAGCAGCCATTATAAAAAAAATCCATCTGGCCATCCCTAATTTCAATGCAATCAGCTTCTACCATATTCTTCGTGGCCTAAATGGCATGGCAGATTTGGAGGCCAACAGGGCATCCTCGCTAGATCAAAGCGTGCTGGAGGTTAGTGACAAAATATCCATTTGCAATATCCCCTAAATCGAAGTGGTCAGAGCCCCATGATGCAGTCAATCTTTTGTACAAGGAAAAGATGCTGGCTCAAAGCGTGCTGGAGGATAGTGACAGAGTATCCTTTGGCATTATTCCCTAAATCGCAGAGGTCAGAACTCCATTCTGCAGTCAATCGATCAGAACTCCAAGCTGGTGCTGATCCTCAAAGATTCAGTCAAGCCTCACCATCAAGTGCCTTGGAGAAGTGCTCCTCTTTCAATCATATCGCGACCGTGACCTCTAGCCTTTAATTTGCGCCCCCCCATTTTCCAGACGCACTGCCTGTTGATCATTTCTCAGCTCCAAGTTCTCTGAAGTCTGAAGTCCGTCTCATCTCAGACCCGTGAGGCCCTCCAGGCCTCCTGCGCGCCACCATGGACTCTGTTGGTTCCTCCTCCAATGTGCAATCGGTGGAAGAACGTCTGGCTGATATTCAGCAATCCTTGGACGCCTTAAAGTTAAAGACTGAGAACCAGGAAGTCAAAGGCCACAACCAGTGGAAAGCCTTCGCCAACGAACTGAGCACACTAAAGAAGGATCTCAAAGACTCAAAGGGCGAGCTGAACTATTACAAAGATGTGGTCTTCACTGAGTTCAAAGATGCAGCCAACACCACTGGCAACTTCGGCAATCGAATCATAGCGTTAGAATCAGCAGTAAAAAAGATCCTGGAGAAGCTCAATTAGTGCTGCCTGCTCTCTTCCTCTTGTTGCTTTGTCTGTTCCATCTTTTGTTCTTGTGTCCAGTTTCTGCAGTCCTTACCTCAAGCTTGCTTCTCTGTCTCCTTATCTACTCGCTGGGCGACCTGGGCTCTCCTTAAAAGCCCGCGCTCATGGTTAAATGTATGCAGCACCCGGTGGCTTATTCACCGGTTATTAATTAACCTTCCCCCCTGTTATAGTCTAAAAAAAAACATTCTTTGTTGAGGATAATAGTTGCCACAAGCTTCCTTGAGAGTTCCACTCCTCTTAACTAAACCTGCACAAGGAAATACAATTTGCTGCAAAACACGCACGATCCGAATCTACAATACAATGCAATGATTAAACTAGATCTACCATATTGATTATCAAGCAACGAAAAAAAAATTAAGTGTAGACAAAGTAGGGTTGAAATAACGAACCTGAGAGTTGATATGTAGTGATGATAGTGCAAATCTAGTAAATGCATGAAGTGAGATGAAGTGATAGTAAGGTAATGTAGGAAGGCATGAGGCAAATGGCAGAAGATGTTGCATTATCGTCCCCATAATTGCAGTCTATGGGATGCAATAATGAATAACAACATCTTAGAGGAGAGAAAAGGAAAAAATGACACAAATATTAGACTTATCTAGGAAGAGTATTCTCGAGTCGGGCCCTACCTGAGACATCTTCCAGAGGAATCCAGTCATTGACTAGGTTGTCGAAGAAGGATATCAAGAAGAGAAGATAAAATGGGAGGGGATGATGGGAAGTCCACCTTGGTGTCCCAAAAATATAGTGCAACAATTAGAGTGAGGCGTCATTTTACAATATGGAGAAAAGAGAGAAAGTACTTAGCTCTCATTTTTAGGTTAATATCAACAAACACTAGAAGATAGAAAGGGAGCAATAAATAAAGATGCAAGAGCACTATTTTAATTAGAGTTTACAATTGATTAATTAACCTAGACCTCCCCTTTAATTAGTCTTTGTCGAGTCTTATTCATGTCTCTGATTCTTTCCTGAGTATTCGCCAAGTCTTTGTCGAGTCTTATCCGAGTCATTGAGTCTGTCGACTCCCAAATCTGTCGAGTATTTGCGAGTCCGATTTTGACTACATTGGTCTAATCGAATCAATTTTCAACAAGTAGAATGAACATCAAATTCACAAAAGAAAGTGAAGCTAATTATGGTTGAGTTACCAATTCCCTTTATCAAGTTAATTAAACCAAATGAAGACTAAAATAGGTGTACAAGGAAGAAACTCACCTCAAATTGTGTTGAAGTTGATTGCTAATATTCTTTGTTTGAGGATAATAATTGCAAAACATACTCGATCCTACTCTATAATAAAATGCAATAATGAAACTAGAACTACCATATCGATGATCAAGCAACAAAAAAAATGAAGTGGTAGATAAACTAGGGCTAAAATGACGAATCCGAGAGTTGATATGTAGTAATGATAGTGCGAATCTAGTGAGTGCGTGAAGTAAGATAAGGCGTTAGTAAGGAAATGTATAAAGGAAGAAGTTGTTGCATCATCGTCTCCATAGCTGCAGTCTATGGGATGCGATAATGAATACTAACATCTTGGAGGAGATAAAAGGAAGAAAGGGCACAACTACTAGAATTATCTAGGAAGAGTATTCTCAAGTCGGACCCTACCTAAGATATCTTTCAAGAGAAATCCAGTCATTGCCTATGTTACCAAAGGAGGCTACCAAGAAGAGAACATAAAATGGGAGCAGCTAATGGGAACTCTGCCTTGGTGTCCCAAAAATATAACACAACAATTAAACCGAGGCATTATTCTACCATGTGGAGAAAGGAGAGAAAGTACTCACCACTCATTTTTAGGGTAATATCAACAAACACTAGAAGAAAGAAAGGAAGCAACAAATGAAGATGCAAGGGCGCTATTTTAATTAGAGTTTATAATTTATTAAGTAACTTAAACCTCTCATTAAAATAGTCTTTGTCAACTCTTATCGGAGTCGTCGAGTTTTTGCCTTGTATTTGCCAAGTCTTATTTGATTCGTCAAGTTTGTCGAGTCCCCTGCCAGCAAAGTATTTGTTGAGTCCGAGTCTGACTACACTAGTCTAATCGAATCAATTTTCAACAAGTAGAATTAACATTAAATTCATAAAAGAAAGTCAAGCTAATTATGGTTGAGTTACCAATTAACTTTATCGAGTTAATTAAACCAAATGAAGACTACAATAGGTGGATAAGGAAAAAAACTCACCTTGAATTGTGTAGATATTGATTTCTAACATTCTTTGTTGAGGATATTAGTTGCCACAAGCTTCCTTGAGAGTTCCACTCCTCTTGACTAAACCTGCACAAGGAAATACAAGTTCCTGCAAAACACACTCGATCCTAATCTACAATACAGTGCAATGATGAAACTAGAACTACCATATCGATTATCAAGCAACGGAAAAAAAATTGAAGTGGTAGATAAACTAGAGCTGAAATGACGAATCCAAGAGTTGATATGTAGTGATGATACTGCAAATCTAGTGATCGTATGAAGTGAGATGAGGCGATAGTAAGGAAATGTAGGAAGGCAAAAGGCAAAAGGCAGATGATGTTGCATTATCGTCCCCATAGCTGCAGTCTATGGGATGCAATAATGAATACCAACATCTTGGGGGAGAGAAAAGGAAAAAAGGGCACAAATACTAGACTTATCTAGGAAGAGTATTCTCGAGTCGGGCCCTACCCAAGACATCTTTCTAGAGAAATCCAGTCATTGACTAGGTTACCAAAGGAGGCTATAAAAAAGAGAAGATAAATTGTGAGGGGCTGTTGGAAAGTCCACCTTGGTGTCTAAAAAATATAGAGCAACAATTAGAGTGAGGCATCATTTTATGATATGGAGAAAGGAGAGAAAATACTCAGCTCTCACTTTTAGGTTAATATCAACAAACACTAGAAAAAAGAAAGGGAGTAATAAACAAAGATGCAAGAGCACTATTTTAATTAGAGTTTACAATTGATTAAGTAACTTAGACCTCTCCTCTAATTCGATCTGAGTCGTCAAGTCTTTGTCCAGTCTTATCCGAATCGTTGAGTCTGTCGAGTTCCAAGTATGTCGAGTATTTGCCGAGTCCGATTCTGACAACATTGGTCTAATTGAATCAATTTTCAACAACAAATAGAATTAACATCAAATTCACAAAAGAAATTCAAGCTAACTATGGTTGAGTTACCAATTCCCTTTATTGAGTTAATTAAACCAAATGAAGACTAAAATAGGTGGACAAGGAAGAAACTCACATTGAATTGTGTTGATGTTGATTTCCAACATTCTTTGTTGAGGATAATAGTTGGCACAAGCTTCCTTGAGAGTTCCATTCAACTTGACTGAACTTGCACAAGGAAATACAAATTGCTGCAAAACATGCTCGATCCTAATATTTAATACAATGCAATGATGAAACTAGATCTATCATATCGATGATCAAGCAACGAAAAAAAATGAAGTGTTAGATAAACTAGGGCTAAAATGACGAATCCGAGAGTTGATATGTAGTGATGATAGTGAAAATCTAGTGAGTGCATGAAGTGAGATAAGGCGATAGTAAGAAAATGTAGGAAGGCAAGATGCAAAAAGAAGAAGATGTTGCATCTTAATTCAAAACACGAGTGGATTAATGAGAATGAATAGAAGATTCTATGATTAACTCCAATGTGTCTTTCTTTAAAAAAACAAAACTAATTTATTATATCTTCCTTTAACAAAACAAAACTAAGTTATTATAAAGTTTTGAGTATCGGCCATTCCTAATTTCTAAAAATAATTGTTTTGAAGGTTGTTGTAAAATCATCTTCCTCATTTCACTAATAGTTTTTCGAAGATAATTGTTAATCAATTTTTTAAAATAAGTTACCACTAACAAAAATGTTAATTAATCATATTTTTACACCACACTTTTACTATTCAATTATAAATTTAATTTAAAATAAAACTATATAATAATTATAAATTTAATTTAAAATAAAACTATAGAATAATTATAAATTTAATTCAATATGTGAAATATAATAAAACAAAATATAATACAATGATACATTTGTTTTTAACTATAAATATATAATTCTAATTTTAAAAAAAAAACTAAAATAAAATAATATATTTGTTTTGTCATGGTAAAGGTCATTATCATGGTAATTTCCTTTCCCGCAAGTCCTGAGTTCACCGATTATACGACCTCAACCGCTTGCATCTTAATGCATATTACACTTCTAAATTGTTCTCACAGATCTAAACGGATTTTCATTCTAAACAAGAAGTGACATCACATGGGAGACGAGGAACAAGGAGATGCCCAGAAAGAATATAGCGAAAGAGATTTGAGAGTTTCACTGCGGGTGTTGAGTTTAGCTATCTGGAAGAGAGAGAGATGTGAGAAGGCAAAACGTCCCTTCCAGATATAGCAATAAAACACATGGACTTCAGCAACCTTCCGTGGATTAACTTTAAGTGCTAGACGTTCTGGCAGATGCAGGCAGATTATGGGAATTTCTGAAGATGTGTTACTGATGCAGGCAGATTATAGGAATCGCTGAGATCGTAAAACAAATCTGAAATCATTGCGGGGAGACACGAATAAGCTGCCAGCCTTCTACAATTTTGGGGTTTTCAGAAATTATCTTCGAATTGGCCACGCGCTAGGCTTGGATCCAGCCAAAATTTCCGGGAACAAAGATGGCCGCGTCAGGAAATTGGCTTCATAACCCATTTGTTGTCAAGGTCATTATCATGAAAGCTGCTAGCAGGCACCAATATTCAGGCTGCAAGAGACTGAGAGCGATAGATAGGGAGAGGAAAAGGAATATCCTCTCCTCCTTACCACATCCATTCCTGCCATACATCTCTTATTGGCCAAATTGAGACAGACAAGATCGTTAGTTGGGAATTACTCGGTGAGCATTTTTTTCAGTTTCGCCATCAAATTATTAATATCATTGGAATTCATGTCTGATTATGATTTGGGTTATGATTTCAGGTTTTATGCGGCCGAGATGGTTTCAACTTCGGAGCACCTTCATGGGCAGGGGATTGTTTATACTGTACAGAGACTTGAAGCCGGAGAACATCCTCCTGCAGAGCACTGGGCATACCATGCTAATGGGCAATGGAATCCATCCTAATTTACATGGAATTTGTTTCCTTACCAAACTGGGTGCTGCTCAAATTTTTAACAACTAATAACGACTTAGGATTTATCTCCCTTGCAATCTGGGTGCTGCTTAAAATCTATTATCTGCTTAAAATCTATTATCAGCCAAGAATAACGATTTTGTGAACAGTGTAACAAAGGAAATTTATCCTATTCTGTAAAATTTACAGAGTTAAATTCATTTATTCTTTCTTCCTTCTACAAGAAACACAGATTTACTTGTAGCATGAGAAGGTTGATCTCAGCACCTGTATGTGCCATAGCTGGTCCATCGTGATTCCTCCGTAATTGATTACGACCTTCACTATTATCGTGACAACCTTTCCTTCCATGGCCAGCACACTTCCTGACACAGGCCGTGAAGAACCTCAGCAAATCAATAATTTATTATGTGAATGAGTGTTACATATAAAGGAGATCAAAACCGTTATCTACAGTTAGATAACGAGATTATTAACTAGATTTTACTAACTAATAACTAAAATATTATTTACAAGTAATCCCGAAGGATTATTCAACACTTCCATGGCTAGCACACAAGCTATTATCAACACAATAGCTAAACTACGTTCCTTCCTGTAATTAATTCAACACAAGGATTCAGAAAATAAAACAAATACCAACTTAGCTTAAAAACAAGGACTAGGGAAGGTGAAATTATACTTACGGTTTGTTCAGAACTCTGAGGCTAACTTCTCGGCCTTCTTGGTCTATTTCTTGAAGCAGAGCAGCACAGAGTTCAGGGGTATGTGCACAGAAAATCTAATTAGAGCAAAACTCAAAAATTCTGTCCATCAAAGATTTTGTTAATGCGAGCGTACATTTTGAGGATGGGCAGACCGGGTCGCAGGAGAGCCTCGGGGGATCCTAACCCTTGGCATTCAGCTTCGGATAAACGGTCGGTTGCGTAGCTCGGCGGCTGCAGCCGTCTTGTCTGTGTAGTCGGATTGGATTGAAAGCATAAGGAAAACACAGATGTACTTTCATTTATTCCATGCGATTACATTTCTCTTTGGCATTCTATCAAACAGTTGGCATGCATTCTCTATTTTCCCATTCTGGTTATATGCTGTAGTCATGGCAGTCCATGGAACCACATATCTCTGAGTTATTTTTTCAAACAGCTGGCACGCCTCTTCCATTCTGCCATTCTATATATATCCTGGTATCAATGCATTCTATGACACCACATCTGGCTCAGGCATTTTACCAAACAGTTCCTGTGCATCCTTTATCTTCCCACACTTAGCATAGCTTGTAATTATCAAATTCCAAGATACAACATCACGGTCCAGCATCTCATCAGACAGGATTTTTGCACCTTCTACACTGCCCATACTAGTGTACGCAGTTATAATCGGTAATTATCAACTTATCACAAGGATTAATTCAACACAAGGATTCTCAACTTATCACAAGGATTAATTCAACACAAATCAACGTTTATCGTAACTTCTCCTCTGGAGAAACCGAAAACGCCTCTCGGAACAGAGCTTCAAAGCCTCCCTCCGTCAGGGCTTTGTTACCCAAGGTCAGCTTCCCCCGCGCCGCATCCGACATGCTGTTCCTAGTTTTCACTGCATTAAACTGAATCCCTCAATTCAAAACGCAGACAGAGGCAAGCAGGTAAGTAGGCATGAACAATTAGGCAAGGTGAAATTATACTTTCATAAGGAAAACACAGATGTGCTTTCATTTATTCCACGAGACTACATTTCTATTTGGCATTCTATCAAACAGTTGGCATGCATTCTATATTTTCCCATTCTGGTTATATGCTGCAATCATTGCAGTCCATGAAACCACATATCTCTGAGGCATTTTTTCGAACAGCTGACACGCCTCTTCCATTCTGCCATTCTGTATATATCCTGGTATCAATGCATTTAATGACACCACGTCTGGCTCAGGCATTTTACCAAACAGTTCATGTGTATCCTTTATCTTCCCACACTTGGCATTGCTTTTAATCATCAAATTCCAAGATACAACATCACGGTCCAACAGGAGTTTTGCGTCTTCTACACTGCCCATGTTTAGCATATCCTGAGATCATGGCTATCCAACTCCAACAAATTATACTCGTTAAATAACCGCTGCACATTCTCTATTGTTCCCATCCGGGCATAACTTGAAATCATTGAATTCCATGAAACCACATTTCTCTAAGGCATTTCATCAAAAGATCTGGCGAGCTTCGTCTATTCTTTCATGTTGGGTATAGCCAGAAATCATAGCATTCCATAGCAACACATTCTGTTTGGGTATTTTGTAAAACAGATAACGGACCTCTGTCATCCTCTCAGTCTCCGCATATTTTGTTAGCAAAGAATTGCAGAGAGAAATACATGAGAGTTGTTTCCTTCCAGTTGACTAAGCATTTGTTTAAGGTAGCATTAGGGGGTGCCATGCTTGAAATACCAATGGTGGAAATCAAGCACCTCATCATCTGACGGCGGGTTCCTTGATTGGAAATGACGGCTTTTGATTTCTTTAAAAAAAAAAAAAAAAGTAGTAGTCAAGAATGATGAGAAACCCATTTTAATGTGCACTAACCGGAGGTGCTGAAAGATATCTGTGAGGCTTGGCCTTGCTCATAATTGGGTTCATGAAAATTCCAGCATACAATAACAATACAAATAAAAATGGATTGCAGCAATGCAAAGAGCTAATTTATAGAGGGGCAATTATACTCCAAGTGCTCTGTATTAGGTGTTCAGTGGGCCGTTTTCACATATTAAAATCTCTCGATTGCTAATAATCAACTGCTTATAAAAGTTTCAGTCTATGTCTTGAAAGCATTACAGAATTTTAGATTCACGGACAGAGTTCAGCGATTTTAATTCATAGAGTTCAGTTTTTGTTTGGGTTTGATTTTTTATTTTAATTCACAGAGTTTAGTTAAGTTTGGATTCAATTTCACAGAGTTCAGTTCAGCGATTCAAACATGTTGTTGAAATCTAATTATGAAAGCCAAAGTATGAAAACGCACCAGAAGAAGGTCCATGCGAGTTGAAATCTAATTATGAGGTCTAAAGTATGAAAGCGCACCATACCCCTCTGCATAGCTCCCTCTTAGACTAAACATGAAACCATTTGCTTCAAATTCGTCATCTTTTCTACCTACCAAAAAAAATATTGCCAATTAGAGATTAATTGTAAAGTTACTTGGGTTGATTTAATAGAACACCAATGGACATATCTAAACGATCATGAAAGCTTGGAGGGCTTAGCACACTTCCCTTCGTCCCTTGATGCTACATATTTGTTTAATTGATGCCACATATTTGTTTAATATTTTCTTAGTTCCTTGATGTCTCCTCATGTCAGACCTAGGAATTCAATGTATTCATCCTTAGTTCCATGATGTCTTCTCATGCATTTAATAGACTCGTCTTTATATTGTGGGTCAAGCTTCACTCTAAACCTATCCATTGAGCTGCAGAGCATTTAATGCTGCTGCAGCAGGCTTGATGACCCTCAGATCTTGAGCAGCTCAAGATCTAAGGGTCATCACTCAAGATCTAAGGGTCATCAAGCCTGCTGCAGCAGCATTAAATGCTCTGCAGCTCAATGGATAGCTCTGGCCCTAGCATTTAGGGATTTTTGTGAGAAATCTTCAATAAGGGAAGTACAGATAGTATTTTATAATCCATTATTTTTTACCAAATAATTACCAGGAAGTGTCTTTAAGTTACTTTGGTCATGTTGTTGAGCATGAAGCATATGGTTCTTTGATTTGGTTCTTTGAAAGCACAGGATGGGCAAGCAGCAGCTTGAGTGCATAGGATATAGAGAATAGTTTCAAATATGCATTTCTTTAGACTTACAACCATAGAACCCTTTAGCCAATTTGAGCATTCTTATAGATAGCACAATAATAATAAGTTTAATAGAAAATGTCATGTTATTGTTATTATTTGACTTTTGTTTCTAGTCTCACATGAATATTGTGAGGGTTATACTTAAGTTTCATCACATTTTATTTTGAAGGTATTAATATTAAATCCATTGTAACATGATAGATGACTTGAAGTCTTATGGTTGTTTTTAAACATGAAACTATTACTAATAACAATCATATTAATAATATTAATGTATTATTGAAGAAGTTGGAAGTTTTAGACTACACCACTAAATGTTAAAATTCCTTAGTATATTCAAAGACAAATACTAATTGGTGAGCGCCCCCATTCTCGTGTTTCTGAATCGAAATATTGAGTTCATTCATGTCGACACCTCTAGCATTACGTTGGAGGTCAAGCTTAATCACGAAAAGCCCCAAATAATACAATAAATGGTTTCTACCAATGGAGGAAGCATGGAATAACCAGTCAACAATCATAATCGTTAATCGCTGGCAATTAAACTTAAACTAGCCATTGATTATAAGCATTCAAACAAAAACAAGACATTGATGATCAAAACAAGTGCATTCAATGACTACACTAGTTTTATTAAATGGGTTAGTTTTACCACGAGGGAGGTTATATATGATCTAAATCGACAATATTTTCGAAGTAGATAGTTCTCTCTTCCACCACGCCCTCTATTATATTATAGGGTATACAATTGAGGGAAAATTGGCCTTATTGGATTGCGAGGGAGTGAAAAGAAAAAGTTATCTATTACCCAAAGAGGTCGTACGCTACAATATTGTTATAAAACATATTGTCATAAACTTCTATATTATAGGGTTGATCCAATTTACTAAACTGTATGGTGCATACAAATAAGCTCAAATCAAAAAGGGTTGATTTGTTGATTCATCCAAAATATTCATATCATCAACCTTTTGTAGCAATCAAGAATCGGTTCCTCCTTGTAAGGAATCCACCTTGACTTTTTAATAAATAAAATGTTTACTCATATAAAGTTTTTAAATGTTGATAAAAAAAATTATTAGCTTTTTTATTAATTCAATTATAAGAAATGGAATTAAAATCTCCTATTAATTTTTAGAATGATTAAAAAATCATTTATTAATTCAGTAATATAAAATGGAATTAAATTTCCTATTAATTTCTAAAATGCTTTACTTTTCACAATACTTAGAAAACTTTATGATGTAGGTGATTATAATTATTTCAAAGTGGAATCAAAATTTCCTAATCTCTAGAATGCTTTACTTTTCACAATACCTTGAGAAGCTTATAATGTAAGTGGTTATATTTTTGCAAATCACATCCCAAATATAAATATACTTGTTAGTGAATCAAATCATAAACTTGATAGCTCTAGGCTAGTTTCCTCCTACAATACTACCATACTACGGTAATTTTTATAATTAAGTCCTACCATACTACCTTGATTTGTAAGTAGTTATATTTTTACCAAGTTACATCTGGAATATACTTGTTAGTGAATCAAATCATAAACTTGATGGCTCCAGTTAAGTCGTACAATACTACCATATTACCGTGATTTGTAGGAAATGCTTTGAATGTTAAATCATTTTAAGCTTTTAATAGCAATATTTAATCTATGAGCAACAATTAAAACAAAGTTCCTAATATGTAAATAACCAAAACTTTGGATTTCTTTCAATTCTTCTTAATTTAAAAGACCAAAAAAATAAAAAAATTTATTATTAATTCCAATATATCTTTCTTTAACAAAACTAAATGAAACTTTAATAAACGTGCAGTCTATTTGTTCTTGTTTTTCTGGGCCACCATCAGTTAACAGCTACCGGTAATTTTTCCTCAGTAAAGGCTATTTGTTCTTGTTTATTGGGCCACCATTGGTTAACAGCTACTGGTATTTTTTCGTCAATAAATGGCAAGTTGCTCTTCCATTTTGCCGTGTTAATTTTTCCTCAGTTAATGGTAATTGTTCCATCTGCTAAAGAGAACGCTCAACTGCTGGTTATCTTCCTTACTATCCCTCCTCAGTCGGACTTTATTATGAAAATGCCTCCTCTGTCAAACTTTATTATGAAAATGCAGGCTCTCTGTTCTGGCAATTTTGCCTCCACCCGTAATCAACTCCTTCCTAAGCCATCCTCGTGCAGAGGAAGATATAGAACCTCCAATTGAATTATTAGCATCACCTCTCCGGTGGGCTCGCTACCTGGCAGGTGGGAGATCTAATTTTAAGTGTCAGTTGAAAGGTGCATCGTGTCTACCTTGAGTTCAACGACAGGGCAGGCTTTCAACTACTGGATTTGTAATCGGTGGACAAAAAGGAGGTCATGGTCAATCCTGATGAATTCTAATCGGTGGGCAATCAATGCAAGAGGGAGAATGGGAAGGAGTGTTATAAAAATGTGAAAGTAACAATCAGCATTAACAAGAGGTGAGTTGCTTTTTGGGTATGGCTTTTGGGTATCAGCCAAATGTGTTTTGGAACTTAAGGGTGACGAAGGATATACAGATTTGGAGGAGGATAATTGTTTCTGTTTTTATTGATTCTTGGTCAATTTGTAAAAAAGATATAGTGGAAGATGAAGGATATACAGATTTGGAGGAGGAGATTTGTTTCTGTTCAGCGTTTTTTTATGTCTTGTTTTTGTTTATTGATTCTTGGTCAATTTGTAAGAAATATATGGTTTCCATAGAATAGGGTTCTTTCTGGATAGCTACAATTTCAAGAAAGATGAGCAAGGAGTTTTGGATACTACCCTCATGTGGGAGCAATCCACCTCTTGTGTGTTGTAATTCTTTGTATTCCCCTTTTTAATATAAATAGATGAGCAGGGAGTTTTGGATGCTACCCACCTGTGGGAGCAATCCACCTCTTGTGTGTTGTAATTCTTTTTATTCCCCTTTTTAATATAAATTTCCTCAAAGTTTCTCTATAAAAAAAAATGATTCTACAATTCCAATATTCCTATTTCTAAAAGAAATTTCTTTGAAAGTTTTTAATAGTTTTCCTCATTTCATTAATAATTTTTTTAAAGGTTATTCTAAATTATAATTCTAAAATAAATTTCCAAATTTTTTTATTATTATTTATACACCACATTTTTATTACAGAATTATAAATTTAATTATAATTAATCATATTTCTATACCCCAATTTTATAATACAATCATAAATTTAATTCAAAATATAATAAATAATAAATAGGTTATTATGCAATTATAAATTTAATTCAAAATATAAAAAATTGAGACAAAATATAATAAACTAACTATCAAAATATAATAAATTGAAACAAAATCAAATAAACTAACTATCAGGTCCACAACTAGGTCTAGGGAAAAGCAGGTCTAAGTTTGAAGGTGGAGAACAAACTATGAAGTTCAGGCATTAACTCAAATAAAGGTAGGTCCAAGTCACAATGCTCTTTATTCTAGAGTTACTAGTAATTTGACAAGCCATAAGTACGGAGATTCAAAGTATAACATCGAGGCAAGAGCTATCCATTGAGCTGCAGAGCATTTAATGCTATTGCAGCAGGCTTGATGACCCTTGGATCTTAAGCTGCTCAAGATCCAACGGTCATCAAGCTTGCTGCAGCAGCATTAAATGCTCTGCAGCTCTACAGCTCAATGGATAGCTTTTGCCTAACATCCATAGGGACAAAGTTTAGCAAATAAAAATATTATGGCAGTCTACTATAATATAGTACTAGTAAGTAGGCGGGCAGTTATTATTAGTAGTTACTTGTCTTCTTAGGTTTGGCGAATTGTATATGTTTAAAAAGTGAATATATTAATTTTTTTAAATTATATATGTTGAAATAATATTTAATAATTATCTATTATTTATATATATGAAAGATTTTTATTTAAAGTACTAAATATATATATAAATTAAATAAATTTCACAAATTTTATATATAATTTGAATTAAAAAAAACATGTTCATGTAAATAAAATAATTAAAGTTGTTGATACGATTTAAAACCATTATATTTATTTTATATAAATGGATTTATATAAGTATATTATACTTAATTATAATTATAATTGTTATTAAAATTAGAATATATATATAAACTTAAATTTACATACTAATAAAATTTTAAAATTTATAAGTAATTGATTTTTCTTTTAATTAAATATAATTATAATCATAAATTAATTTTTTATTTTTATTAAAATAGGTTTTAGATAACCGCCAAAAAAAGAAAAAGAAAAATCAATAAAAAAACTAAAAAATACTTAATCCAAAAAATGTAGAACAATTAGTGGTGGATAAACCCAAAAGTAAAAAGTACCCAGCAAACCAAAAAAAATAAGAAAATCTTTATAACTTATTATTATTTTTTAAAATTTTCATAAATGTGTCTAAGTATTTGTAAAATACTCATCTATTTGTTACCACTAACATATAAATTTTACATAATTAAAACTAAATAATTAATAATAATAAATTTAAAATAAATATATAAATATAAATTTTATCATAAATATAAATTTCTTATAATTAAAACTAAATAATTAATAATAATAAATTTAAAATAAATATATATAAATAATTAATAATAATAAATTAAAAATAAATATATAAAAAAGACTTTGCGTCTTTTTTTCCTTTTAAATAGCATTTTCAAAATTAAATAAAATAAAGATAACAAAAATCATTTCTATTTTTTTCCAATTTTTTTAAATTATTAAATAAAAAAAAATTACATTACATCTTCAAAAAGTTATTTAAATAATGAAATTTAGGGGTATATGGCCACCTATGGGACCGGCGCCTGCAGCGAAGCAAAGAGCGATGGAGATAGGATTGAAAGGCCTTATAATCTCCCGAAATTTTAGGATAGAGGGATCGATTCACGATCGAAGCTTTTAGAATGCATAGTATTTCAAGATTTTTGGACTTGGAATGATAGGGTTAAAACTTAAAAAAACAAATTAAAATAAATAATTTTAAATGAAATTATATTTTTTTTAAAGTGTTAAAAGTTAGGGTTAACATTAAATAAATAAATTAAAATAAAATTACATTATTTTGAAGTGTGAAAAGTTGTAATGGATTTAATAATAAATGTTTTTAATATTGAAAAAAATGTCAAATAACTTATTAAACTCAGTTCAGTAATAATTTCCTTTAAACTCAGTTCAGTAATAATTTCCTTAAATGTGGTTGTTAAATGTATTTTTATAATGAATTACCAACTTCCTCATTTCATAAATAATTTCTTTTAACGTGTTTGTTAATTTTTTTAGACATGTTTGTTTACTGCTATATAACGATGGGTTTCTGGAAATGAATAAATCTTACTGGCAATTTTATTTTATAAGTTGATCCAGATGCTATTGTACCAACTTATGTTTAATCTACAAACTCGACAAAATCTCCAGAATCTACTGACTCAACTACAAACTTATGCTTAAACGAGGTAAACTACTTGTACTGCTGGTGGTAGTTCTGAGTAAACGAGGTAAACTACAGGTGCTGCTGGTGGATATGCTACTGATGTTGCTGGTTATTCGCCGGTACTGGATATGCTTCTGGGTATGGATCAATATAATTTATCAAACACCTGGCTTAACTTAGATGCTGCTGGGTTTCGATCTCTAACTGAATATGCAAAGGATTCATCCGTTAGTCATTCCATTCATTTCCGTGGCTTAAAACCTATTATCAGCTAAGAATAACAATTTTGTGGACAGTGAAACCAAATTTATCCAAGGCTGCAAAATTTAAAGAGTTAAATTCATTTATTCCTTTCTCAGAGGCTAGTTATAGCTAATAAGCATAAGGAAAACATTCCAGCTCCAAGCAAAAAATAACATTAGTATAACATTCGCGCTCCAAGCGTCGACTTTCTTGATTTCCAGCTCCAAGCGTCTACTTTCTTGATTTCATTTGCAAAAGGAGAAGTCAGTGGCGTATAACATTGTGACTAATCAAAAAGATCTTTCACAGAACATTCACATCAAAGTAAGTTCTCTTTAATTACTTCCCAGTTTTCAGATGTAATGGATTCATCGGGGCTTGTAAGTTGGGAATGTTTGGTTTTCGTGTGCAGAGAACACTTGTTTGCCATGCATCTTGGAGGTGCACGTTGCACCCTTCGATGGACAACCGCGTGGCCACTCTCAGCTTGCAACTAGGTCACTTCTCAGATTTTATTAAACTATGGTTGTCCATCTTTCTCCCCGCGTCTTGAACTCGTGACGTGTGTAGGTTTAATGTCAAATTCTCCGGGAGGATACGTTTTATGGTCGTCGATCTTTCTCCACGGGTTTTGAACTCGCGACGTGTGTAGGTTAATTAATGTCCAGTCGGAGGATACATTTAGTCCATGATCTAAGCCAATTTTAAACCAAAAGGATCCGTTCAATCCAAAACCCTGGTTTAAATCAAAACTTTAAATTAAGCCAATTTTAAACCGGCGGGTAGGCTGGGATGAAGATCTGTTCACTCCATCACCCAGCAGGTAGAGCGAAGGAAATTGTTCATCGAATGGGTAAAGAAAAAGGATTCATCGGTCAGTCATTTTATTTTAATGGGTAAAGAGGCATCGCCTTGGAATTCATTCATTTCCCTGGCTAACTGGGTGCTGCTCAAATTTATTAATAACGATCTGCGTGCGGCTTAAAATATATTATTAACTAAGAATAACAAACTTGTGGATAGTGAAATGAAATTGATCCAATCTAATCTAGTCTGCAAAACTTGAAGAGTTAAATTCATTTATTCCTTTTTCAGAGGCTAGTTATAGCTTATCAGTATCATTTGACTCAAATTAGCATAAGAAAACACAGATCTACATTATTTGATTCAAAGCAGAAAATATATGCGTAGGAAAACACAGCAGACTCAAATTAGCATAGGAAAATACAGATCTATAGGCATTATTTTTTTATTCAAACAGAAAATATATGTGTAGGAAAACACAGAAAATATATGTGTAGGAAAGTACAGAAGACTCAAAATAGCATAAGAAAACACAGATCTACAGGCGTTATTATTTGATTCAAAGCAGAAAATATATGTGCAGGAAAACATAGATGTAATTGATGAGATGGTTGATCTTATTGCCTGTTTGTGCCATAGCCACTCATTCCTCTGTAATTGATTCTGACCTGCACTCTCATCCTGACGACCTGTTCATTCCTGTAATTAATTCAACAATTCAACAGAAGAATTCAAAACCTGTTCCTTCTTGTAATTAATTCATCACAAAAATTCAAAAGAAAACAAATATCAACTTATCAGCTTAACTTAAGAACAAATAAATACAATCCTTAATCACAGTAACTGAAATGTATACTCATTTACCATCCTCAGATGCCATGGATTCATCCTCTCTTCCCTCAGACATGCCATGGATTCATCCTCTCTTTCTCTCAGGGTCCACATACACAAACGAAGCATTACAATACAAAACAAAACAGAAAAACAAAAAAAAATTAACAGAATACAAGCCAAGAACAATACACAAACAAAACACGGAATACATTCATAAAACAACACCACATATCATAGATACTAGAAACAAACACAAACATAAGAAAAAACAAAACACGGAATACATTCATAAAACAACACCACATATCATAGATACTAGAAACAAACACAAACATAAGAAAAAACGCCTGCACGAAATCCAGTAGAAAGCCGAGAATAAAAAACAGAGAAGCAGAACCCTCTCCGGCTCAAACAAACCTAATTGGATTGATTCCGGATTGTTTTATTTAGGATTCGACTCCATCCACGTTCTTATATCTAGCAGTTGAGGAAAAGCAATTTAAACTTAGCCGTTGAGGAAAAGGAGAAGCAATTAAAACTTAACGATTAGATCAGATCCGACGGCAACGGCCAATATAGAAGTTGTCAGAAAAAACATAAAAGCATAAGAGCATGCTAGTGATAATATACAGTCTAGAGGTATGACGTATGCTCTTCAGACTTGGAGATGGAAATATCTTTCTCTTATGTCTTAATCTATTCTGATAATTTTATTTTAATAAATAAAGTAAATAAAGGTACACCATATTGGATATTTTGGGTAAGAAGATAAATAAAGTTAATAAAGGTATTTTTTAAAGAGTAAACATTAAAAATGAGCCTTAATAAAATGATGCTTTTAATCTATATTTATGTGAACTAAATTAATTATGATTTAATTAAATAATTTTTTTTAACTATAATAGAATAAGCTAATAATAATTTTTTTGAATATTGTTATTTAATAAGCTAAATCTAATAGTATTTGAAAAAACATAATTTATACATTTTCTATCAATTGATATTTTTGTTATGCTTAATATTCTTAGTATGAAAAACTTATTGACTTTTTAGGAATACCTCGAAGGTGCATCTTGTTATGCCAATCAATGAGTGGGGAGAAGATACATATTTAATAAAAGAAATTATCTTCTCACTCTTTATTTAATACTATGATGGATATATGTCTGAAAAAAATAATATAATAATTATATCTATATTATTTATTTATTATTCTATATTTGGATTGTATCTTTTATTGATCTTACTTGTTTTTGTTTTTTATTATTTTATTTTCATAGTACATCATCTCTAAAAACATATGAGGATTTATATTATCTATTTATATTATAGAATATTGTTTTTCTTTAAACGGTCAAATACTATGACCCGTTGTTAATTTTCATTACATTATTTGGGATTTTTTTTGTATCATTTAAGGTTGAAATAGGTTGAAGACACATTGATAATCACAAATGTGAATTCAACATTCGAACCCACAAATGTCCATTCAATACAAGTTGAACATATATGTGTACATTGCAATTCCCTTACATCATTTAAATAGGTTGAAGGCACATTGATATCCACAAATGTGCATTCAACATTGGAACCCACAAATGTGCATTCAACACCATTTGAACTTATATGTGCACACACATTGCAATTCCCCTCCAACACCATCTACATTTATAGAGGACTCGTATCAAATGCAATGAAAATTTCCCCTCAATTTATGTGCACTCCCTAAATGACACTATAAAAGTAGCGACCAACATTGGCATATAGTGCACACTAAGAAACCCTATACTGCAAAAGCTACTCCCATATCTAACACAAATATCATATAAAATGTATACCCATAATAAGCCAAAAACAATATACATGCTACCCAATTTTAGAGTCTATAGTCACTTTACACTAAACCAAGATAACATATAGTCCTACATTCAAACTAAAAAAATGGTAAATGAACATTTGAATTATATATATGCCATTCCTTACAAATTGACACCACATTATTCACTAATTCAACTTTTTTTTGTAGATGTTTCGGGCCATTGCAACCAGATCAACTTTTATTTTCTTGATGTTTCTAGCCATTGCAACCAGATCAGGCTGCTATATGCACTTGTCCTATAAATAGTTATCATACTCTGATGCAGGAGCATATTCTCTCAACAATTTTATTGTTGATCAAGCCTAGGGGTCTTGACATTTTCCCAAGGAAGGGGTATCTTTGTAAAAAAATTGTAAATTTGATTAGTTTACAAGTATAGTTCTAGAAGGTTTGGTTGTCAATTAGGAACTTAGTTATGTAACTAAAGGGTGTGTGCAAGAAGTTGAGGGACCTTTTAGATGCAACCTCACTTTTTAGGAACACGCTCATGTTACATAGAAAAAGAACGCGCTCCTCTTCCATAGCGCTTGGAATAGTAAATCCGAGCCTGACATGTCAGCAGACATGTAGGCTAGGTAACAATAACGCGCACGCGTTATAGAACTACAAAACGCGTACGCGTTTTGTAGTTCTATAACATGTGTG
>LPNX010683565.1:15280-53268 GCA_001517045.1 Pseudotsuga menziesii | reverse complement strand
AAGCTGATGTCATAGATCACTTTGAAAAGAGAACCTCAAATGAACATAGCAAAGGATTAGATCTTACCGATTTGAGGTGTCCGTCCTGGTTCTGGAGCTCGCTGATCTAGGGTTTGTCACAAAAACCCTAATTTTAAAACTTAGAATATTTCAGATCTGATTGGATAGACAGATGGATCTCTTCAAATGGAGCTGTCCAATGTACTCCATTTCTGAAAACAGTGGAGGGAAGCTCCCGGAACAGGAAGCCCTAATTTTCCAATTTCTTCTACAGAAATTCCTGTTACTGTTTCTATGATATCTCCGAAATTTCTGATCCTCTATGTCTGAAATTTTGTACTTAGGTAACCTAGTATGTCCCTGAGCCACCACCATAGGTTTCATCAAAATTGGTTTCACCATTTGGTATTTATGATCCTTTTCCCAAGGTGACCTATTACAGGACTGTTCAGAACAGAGAAGTTGTACGGCATGCCACGTGTCACTGGTTCATCTTCTGAGTCTGATATTCGGACCACCGAAATTAAAGTCTGTGCCCTTTCTGGAACATCTTACAGAATTCCATTTGGACCTCTGTAGCCCAAGATATTGCAATTCTCCCCAGGTGTCCTGTTTAGAGATGAATTCTGGAGGAGGCTAGAACCCTAACTTGGAGAGAACATATCTCCTGGAATACAGTGAATCTGAGGAGGAATTTTGGACACAGTGTTCATCAGGATTTTATCTTCGGCCCTTGAAATTTTCAGCTCCTGATCCTTCGCCAATCTCGGAATCTAGCGAATGTTCCAAAACGTAGCAGTTTTAGTATTTAGGGTTTTTCTAGCTCGAGGTCAAACTAGGGTTTGACTTTCCCGGAGATTCACCCAACCAAAAATATTGATCCAGGTATCTAAACTTCGGTTTTGATGAGGAGAAAAATCATATGATGGTCTCACTCAAAAATTCCTCTTCTGTAGAAAGCCCTAATTTCCACATCGAAAATTGAAAATGCTCGAAATCGAATTCCGCTTCGACATAACGATGCACCCTTCAAAGGAGAGTCAGCCTAGCCTTCTTTTGCTGATTGATTGTGGAGAGAGAACCAAAAAATAAGAAGCCCTAGCTTCTATAACTTGTGAAATCTTCCCTATTCATGTTAGCTCTGATACCATGTTAATTTTTCATATGCTTTACTAAGACATCAGTATATCATTTCATTTTTCATAATAAAAGCATATAAAGTAGGATCACTGAAAGAAACAGTATCACAAGAACAAAACAGATTTATCCTGGGAAAACCCTAAAGGGAAAAACCCAGCAAAAGCTTCCTCAATATAGATGCCCCAAAAGGGAAAAAGGTAAAACCAACAAGGAGATCAAAAACCTGATTCTCCTCCTTCTCCAGCAACTCCTCTCCTCCACAAGTGCGATATTCCAAGTGAGTGTGTGTGTCTCTAATGAGGATCACTACACCTCTATTTATATTCATCCGTTTACTTAAAGTTTACTCAATTAACATGTCGGCTTAAGTTAACTCATGTAGGCTCGAGTTACACATGTAGGCTCAAGTAACCACACTGGGGTGCTGATGACCCACCTTTACAATTAGAGGGGACTACCTCATGACTCTTATTAGTTCTTCCGATTAGGAGCATTGGGGTACAATGTAATAAAAGTGGTTCTCCCAGTTGGACCATCGGGGACCACAAAAGATACATAAAGAATATTCTTCGAAGTTACAATATTTCAACAGAAAATAATAATGAAGTGATTAGGGATTATAATTTATATGTTATTGATGATCATACACTTGATACTTGTTTTGTTCAAATTTTTTTTAATATATATTATAAATATTATTGAGATGAGTGGTCACTTTTAGAGAACATTGTGTGTGTTTAAATGGTTGTGCTGGTCATTTTAAATCAACACAATCATTCTTATGGTTGTTTTGGCTTCATAAGAAAATGGATATTCACCACACACGGAGTTTTTTGAAAAATGACAAGGAAAAGGAGAACATGATGGTGCTAGGGATTTCGTAAAACATGCACTAATAGGAAATATCAAAGGAGGCATTATGCTTCTTGGCTTGTAAAATCGATTGATGTTGTTAACTGGTGCAAACAAATTTTAATCCATGAATTCAATGAAAAGATGGTTCATCTGAAAAGGTGAGTGTTTTGAAATGAACCTTAATGTTTTTAAATAAAATTATTTACTATGTTTGTCACGTCCCCACCCCTCATACCGACAATGGATAGGAGGCGACTAGGGTGTTTTTGCTGAAAAACGGGCAATCTAGCCCCATGAACATAAGAACATAAACATGCATTGGAATAAAAAAAATAGACAGATGCATAAGACATGTAAATACACAACGGAATAAAAACAGATTCATTCAACATGTTCATATTAATTCATAAAACAATAGTTTGCAGAGATTAAGCACAAGAATACTTATCTTGAAAAGAAGTTGGCCCGCAACTAGCTACATCCCTGCAACATTCCACCCAACCATAAGCCAGTGTACTCATCAATCTCTCAGCATTACTTCCACCTCCAAGATGGGCATGATTCCACAAGGATGTTTCTACATCCGGAGTCCAAAACGAGGAACAAGAAATCTTTAGGGCACAAGAGTTGGATTTGATTTACGCTCAATCCGTACTTTTGTATGAGATTATATCTAATGCTCCGTGATCTAGTTTCGATCCCAAGGTCAATCCTGGGCCACATGCCGATGGCATTGTGGGCTCTACAAGTACCAAACCTACGGATTCGGTTGTGAAACAAGTGAGCCAATTGTCAATTAATCAATCTGCGTTGGGACAAGCCACGACTTCATCTCAACCTACCCAATCGGTGAGTGTACTTTCCGAGCAATCGTCAAACCAGAAGGGAAGCCAACAGCCTGGAAGGAATAAGAAAAAAGGGAAAAATAATTGTAAGGGTGGGACTAAGAACGAAAATGCTAATTATAATGACAAGAACACTCGTAATGTTGGGGGGGACAACCAGACTAAACATAAGGTAAAGTTTCCTTGCAAGTTATGTAAGGAGGACCACCTCACTCACTTTTTCCCTCGTATGGAAGATGCCTCAAGTTTCTTAGCACAAGGCCCAGCCGTGCTAACTAATCCTTTACCTAACAATCAAAATATGAACTCGAGGACCATTGATTCTCATTGTGCATCGGGTGGAGATCAAAATCCGCCGGAGGCCAATACTGGTCATGGTTGCATCAACATGGTGCGCACTGCTAAGGTTGTGACTCATGTGAAGGATTATGGTTCGTCGCAACTGGACCTTGGAAAGGAACCCCCTCCACCCGAGAGCCCTTTGCGTATCGAAAAACCTACAGATAAACCTGAAGTTTCACCTTGCATTCCTAAGGGAGTCCTAAAGCATTCAGGGCACAATCCTAATGCCCGAGCCGCCCAGAACTATTCCATTGTCGAGGATTTGGGCCAAACTCCTTGTGCGATGTCCGCGCTTGAAGTACTTCAGACTTGTCCTCAGCAAAGGAGAGCCTTGCTCTCTACTCTTGGGGTTAATGATGATAACTCTTCTTACGTTATCAAATTTGAAACCATGGGAATACAACCTCGCTTGCCTTACTATGTGTCTCTTTTGATTCATGTAGAGTGTCTTAATATGACCGTCAAATGCACTGTCATTGATGAAGGCATTGCTGCTTCTGTGATGTCTTTGTCATGTTGGAAGGGTTTGGGTTCTCCCGAGTTGTCTCAATTCGCTACTATGTTGACAGCTTTCAATGGTAGATAATTTCGGTCGCATGGGATTCTTCCTTCTCTTAAGGTCCAATTGGGAGGGAAGATCATTGCGATCAAGTTCGAGGTGGTTGATGCACCCCTTGACTACAATCTTTTGCTGGGCCGAAATTGGATGTATAGTATGCAATCCATAGCCTCTTCTCTCTTTCGAGTGATATGGTTTCCATTTAATGGGAAGATCGTTACGATTGATCAGACGTCATTCCATAATCCGAGTATTAATGCATCATTGAAAACTTCTATCCCAATTATCGATCATTCTCAACCGACAACTGGGAGTGTGGGTGTGGGTATGTATCCGTCTCTTATGGGAACCTTTAGTTGTCCTGCGCCCGTTCTTATGATTGGATCTATTTTTGGTGGGGCTTCATCCTCGTTGAATTCGGTTTCTTTTCGCACTACCCATATGGAAGATCCTCGGATTCTTCCTTCACCGAGTCCTTCGATTGGACCTATCGAAACGGATGTGTCGTTGCTTGCAATGATGGTAGCATATCAAGCGAATCTTGATCAAGTTGCAGAGCCTAGTCCTTCCTCTTTGCGGACCGAGGAGGAGGACTCATATGTGCTTCCTGCATGGGCAGTTGAGTCCTCTCACACACATGATTTCCTCGATGATGTTTTTCCATCAGATGAAGCCATTATTGAGGCCATGTCTAGGGTTGAGCCACCTTGGGAAGAGTTACATCATTGATCATATTTTCTTCCTGAACTCGACCATATGGAGCGTGATGACTTTAGGGATATTCTTAGCAAGAAGATTGGTAGTCTCATGGTTCCATTGAGCTCTCTTGGTCAGATGGCCGATGGGAACATGGAGAATTTATCACCTACTATTCCTATCAATATTTCTCGCAATCCTGGCAAAGTTGAGAATGTCTACATTGAGGTAGGTTGTTCCCCTGATGAGATCAAGGAGTATACCGAGCTATTTAAAGAGTTTCATGACATATTTGCTTGGTCATGCGAGGAAATGCTAGGTATTGACCCTCGTATTGTCGAACATGAGATTAAAACCTATTCGAATGCAAAGCCGGTTCGACAACGTTTGTGTGCGGTGAATCCTAGAAAAGCACCCGCCATTAAGGCTGAGATAGAGAAAGTGTTAAAAGTCAGTTTTATCTATCCCGTTCCCCTGACATAGTGGGTTTCAAATCCCATTCCAGTTGATAAGAAGCAGGGAGCGATCTGTATATGCACTGATTTCCATGATTTAAATCGTGTTTGTCCTAAGGATAATTTGCCTACACCATTTATTAATCAGATTTTGGATGAGTGTGCAGGAAGCAAGGTATTTTCCTTTATGGACATTTTTTTCAGATATAATCAGATTCAAACCAAACCCGAGAATCAACATAAGACCGCATTTATTTGTCCTTGGGGTACTTTTGCATATCGGAAGACGCCTTTCGGCCTTAAAAACGCCAGAGCTACATTTCAGTGGGCTATGACCTTAATTTTTCATGATCTCAAAACGATTATCGAAGTGTATTTGGATGACCTTGCTACTCATTCTCATTTGAGAGTGCGTCATCCATACCATTTGAGGTTAGTGTTCAAAAGATGCCGCCATTACCAATTGAGTTTAAATCCTCAAAAGTGTATCTTTTGCATGTCTGTTGGTCCCTTGCCAGGGTTCATCATATCCAAGGAGGGTATAAGAGTCGATCCCTTAAAGGTTGAGGCAATACTTTAATTGTCTCCCCCGCGCAATATTAGACACCTTCATTGTTTGCAAGGCATGGGAAATTTCTTGCGGAGATTCGTAGTTAATTTTGCCAACTTGACTAAATTATTTATGCGTCTTTTAAAGAACGACACTCCTTTTTACTGGGATGAGCAAGCCCAGGTGTCCTTTGATGCTCTTAAGCAAGCCTTAGCATCGACCCCCGTGCTTAGTCCACCTGACTATAGCCATGATTTCTTGATTTATGTGGCGTCTATGGAGACGGTTGGTATGGTTTTGGTTCAGGAGGATGAGGAGCTCCATAAGCATGTCATATATTATTTGAGCCGAAACCTTATTGATGCAGAAATCCATTATTCCCATGTGGAGAAGCTTGCCTTGGCCACCGTTCATGTGGTTTAGATATTGAGACATTACATTCTCCTTCACCAAACCTTAGTTGTAGCTCATATCAATCCATTTCAGTTTGTCCTCACTAGAAGGATGGTTGGGGGGAAATACAATAAATAGATTGTTGTTTTGCAAGAGTTTGATCTCGAATTCATTTCGGTGAAATCAAAGAAATCGTTGATCTTTGCAGAGCTCATATCTAATTTTCCAAGTTTGGAGGAGGAAGAGGTTTATGAGGATACATTTGTCGATGAGCATATTTTCCTTATCTCAACTTTGGACCCATGGTACAGGGATATCATTGTATATTTGCAAACATTAAAGGTCCCTACTCACCTTTCACGGGATAAGCGACGATGATTACGTCATGTAGCTAAGAAATACCTTATAGTGGATAATACTTTGTACCACCATGGGGTAGATTCCATTTTGCGTCGTTGTTTAACCCATGAAGAGGGTGAGGTTGTGCTAAATGATTGCCATAGACGGGATTGCCATAGAGGGGCGTGTGGTGGTCATTTATCTCGCTTTCTACAGCCCAAAAAATTTTGAGAGCAGCATATTTTTGGCCATCGATCTTTAAAGATTGTGTTAATGCAGTTAAGAAGTGTCACCCTTGCCAGGTGTTTGCATGCAATATGCGCTCGCATCCAACCCTGTTACATCCTATTGTCACCGTCGGTCCCTTCACCAAGTCGAGGCTTGACTTTATGGATTGCAACCTAGCTTCGGCTGGGGGGCATCACCATATTATAGTGGCTATGATTATTTCACAAAATGGGCAGAGGCTATGCCCACAATTAAATACGATGGTGAGACAACCGCGCATTTCATTTTCAACCAAATTATTACTTGGTTTGGCATTCTGAAATAGCTTGTCACTGACCATGGTAGGCACTTTCAGAATAAAATGATGGAAGAGTTGGCTTCAAAGTTAAGGTATAAGCAGGAGCACTCCTCTTCTTATTACCCTTAGGTGAATGGACGGGTTGAAGTAGTGAATAAATCACTTAAGTCCATTCTCCAATGAACCATCGCACAAAGCAAGACGAATTGGCATATCATGTTATATCCTTCTTTGTGGGCCTATAGAATCACGGTTAAGACTGCCATCGGTTTCTCTCCATATCAGCTTGTACATGGGGTGGAGTCTGTCTTGCTGGTTGAATGTGAAATCCCTTCTCTGAAGCTAGCTATAGAGCTTTTACCAGACATGTCCACATTGGAAGAAAATTTGGTCCACTTAGAGTAGCTTGATGAGTAGCTCCAAGATGCCTTAGTGGCTCTAGAAGTAAATAAGCGTCACGTCAAGGTCCAATATGACAAGTGTGTCCATCCGAGAAAGTTTAGTGAAGGTGATTTGGTCCTTTTGTGGGATCAAGCTAAAGAACCCTTGGGGGAAGGGAAGTTTAATCCCATGTGACATGGTCCTTACGTGGTCAAGCATGTGTTAGAGAAGGGCACCTATGAGTGAGTCAATTAAGAAGGGACATCCTTGGCGGAGCCTAGAAATGGGCTCTATCTTAAAAAATACTATGCATGATCTTCAACCAAGGTTGATTTTTGTATATTATTGTACAACTTGCATCGCATAGTTAGGTTTTCTTATGGTGATCGGGTTTGATTGATTAGCTTTCGCTTCTTATGGAAAATGTCGATGGAGTCTTTCATGCATATAGGATTTTCTGATGGTGCTAGCTGCCACACTCAAAATTCAGCCTCGGCTGCTTGGGTGATTTATACTCCTATGGGTCAGGTATTGTCTTCAGGAGGCATATGTTTACGGCCTTCTTCAAACAATGTTGTTGAATATAGTGTCATCATTGAGTTATTGCGTGATGCTATTTCACATGGCATTCATTCTCTTGAGGTACGTCTTAACTCGCAGTTAGTGGTTTCATAGCTTAACGGCTTGTATCGCATTAGAGATCCGACATTATTACGAAGATTCTTAAGGGTTAGATTGCTAGAACGACAATTTGAAAATATAACATACATTCATGTTCCAAGAAATTTTAATCAAGTTGTTGATTCATATTCTAACTATGTGTTAGATTGGCATTTGTTTTATAGACCATGAACATCTCACAAACATACATTTTTGCACACATGTAAATAAATAAAATCGATCATCATAAAAGTTTTTCATTAATATCCAAAAAGTGACATCATAATACATAAGTGTCATAATACAAAATTGGGGCTTCTGAGCCACCAAAACATAATATATGGTCATACAAAAAGCAATACTCTCGGGTCTCTAAGCCTGAGGAGGAGGGGGGTTCTGATCATGGTAGCACACTTCGGCTCTAGCTAGCCGTCGGAATAATTGAACCCATGCTCATGGTACACCAACCACCTGGCACTGCATAGCCTCAGGCAAGTCCTCAACTTGCGCCATGGGTACCCTATGCGTCAAGCATACGAAGTTCGTGTGAATGCTTTGGAGCGTCCACTCCACATCCGCACCCATGATATCCTCTCCTCTTCCCCTCCATCGATGATGAGGGAAACCATCCGGTTGTCATGGTCCTACATCTGCATACACATGACAAATTGTCACTATGTGTCGTCACACCAAAAACATGTCTTTTGAGTCAATATATCAAAAAACACAAAAAAAAGAAATTGAATAATTCAAAAAACTTAAAAAATGGTTTTGGGATTCATTACGTATGTCACCATATGCCACTCTTGATCATAGGGGCATGTCCGGATCTCCACGTAAGTCTATCCCTGAATAAGGGTAGTCATCTATGGCGATGATCTGCCTCTGCCACCATGGAAAGAAGTCTGCTATGTAGGGGTTAGCCACCCTACCTCCACCCATTATGCGCATAACATTTTCCCAATGTCGTTGGGCTGGATCTCGAACTCGGTGTGGAGGAATGTACACTCTAGGGCTTAGCCCCGGTACCTGCTCAAAGAATAACGTGCTCAGTATACTGTCGAAACCAAAAATCTGCACCCTGCGCATTTTGCAGTCAATGAGCTGTTGTTTCATGTTGCTCAACAGCGTCATGCTCCAGTCATACACTATGGGTCTCATACAGTCCACCGCATAGAACATCAGTGGCTGAGAGGCCTAGTGGAGTGAATTTAATCCGATTATCCTGCCTAATGCCAATAGTATGGCCTTCAGTCCCAGAACCTAGATAGATTTTGTCGGGATTTGACTCCCAACCTTTTCCGTGTCCGGAAAGCAGTATACAGCTATGAACTCATCAATAGTCAATCCACCTCCTGGCCCATGAGATCATAGATTTACCACCTCTCCTCGTCGGGATAAACCAATGATAAAGTATATGTCCTTAACCTCAATGCTGAGTGACATCCCGTCAATATGAAAAGTCTCAAAGTCTGGATCCTGGTAATCCACTAGAAGCTGGAGTAGTCTTGGTTTGGCCCTCAAGATGCCAAGACACCAAAACTTATACAAACCACACACTCGTAATGCTTGTTGGGCCATAATATCACCTTGCACGACCTCCTCCACATCACCATGTTCTCTTTCCCTGCACTCTAGCACCATCCTGCACAAAAAACTAGATTTTTTATTAGCATTTTCCTTTGAAAACCTTATATGCAGCCTCATACGCGACTATTTTCAAAACAGCCATGTATGCACGTGGGTTTGGGTGTTTTTTCTATGTATGGCGAGCCCTATACGCGGAAAAAACCCCGATTTCTGCATGGGTCAAAATGCACAATTATGGATGGCCTAAAAAATTGATTGGACCATGAAAATTTTAAAAAATTTCATGAAATGGGAAGGGGAGGACATGAGAAGTTACCTAGATCAAACGAGGTCAGATCTCGTTGGATGATGCTCCTGGAATTTGCGTCGGAAGTTCTAAGCTCAAATGCACTATGTTGGGTAAAAATTTCAAATGGTATGGAATTTTTAAATTTTTTACTATTTATAGAAATTTTTTGAAATTTTTTACCCACTTTCTATAGTTTTTGACCATTTCTGACCATTTTGGACTGTTTGAACTAATTTGATGATGTAGGAGTCTGTTTTGACCATGGTTTGACTGTGGTTTTGACCCGTTCGTGCCTATTTTAGGTATTATGTCTAAACTGGCATATAGGTTAGGTTTCACATCCATTGACACTTTGCATGACCTTATGACCATTTCATTCTAACCTTAGGTACGAAACCATTCTATCTTGTCACGGAACCTTCTTGTTGCTTTTAGAAGTGACATGATGTGAATGGTAGAGCTTGACCATACATGGGTACCCTAGTTAGCTCGTGTTTTGCATTTGGTGCCCATACCGACATTTTTCCTTTAGGGTGTGGGAGTCCTTTATATAGTATCACCATGACTTTACGCAAGAGCTTCATACTCCTCTTGATCTTTTTGTTGGCCTTTTCCCTAGGACTCCCTTATGTCAAGTTGTAATTGCATTATCATGAGTTTTGCTTGCCTTATTGAGCCTTATGTCGGCTTCCCTGACATTGATTATCATCCATATAGCCCGAGCTTGTCTCATGTCCAGCCAAGCAAAGCCATTTTATATATCTTTTGCAGCTTGATTCCCCATTTTTTACCGAGAGGGGACTTTCGCCCGAGTGTCATTATCCTACACATGTTTCCTTGCATTGAGCATAGGTATGTTCCACTACTTGGAACTAGTTTGTTTTCCCCTTGACACTCGTCTCCTCCTAGATTTGTAAATATAAAGCACTTGTATTCTTTTTCAAGCTTTTCAAAATATCTGAAAAAGTCCAAAAAAATAAAAAAACCAAAAAGTCGGACAGGAAAAGATGTTATATTTGGTAGCAGTCGAGTCATGTCACCTTCGAACAGAGCACTGTATATCACATCTGTTGGTTGGGTTAATAGTTTGACTTTAGGAGATGTACTCATTTCTCTAAGTTTATCTCCACCGACTGCTTAAGCTTCCAGTGCCTATGGAGCCTTTGTCGATGCCTCCTGTTTCACAGAGATGTCCTAGTTTTGTATATTGAGTCTATGCTACCTACATTCAGTCACCATTCACCTTTATTCTCTTGTTCAAAGGAATTTGAAGCCTAAGTCAGCCATTCCTTTGTTTTCTTGACTTTGCATGTCGGCCATTCCCGATACTGGTACTGGTTCGAGCAAATTATGATCGAGTCCTTCCAGAGTACCTCGTGTTGGATGATGGGGGATTCCTTAATTCCCTCCTTCCAGTGGATTCCATCCCATCAACTTCAGATCATTTATTCTGGGATAGGAGTCTAGAGTCATTTGAGTGCCTTGAGACTTACAGTCATTAGTGGTAGGATCTCTCTCCATCGACAGTTTTGGGAATACATCAATGTCCCCTGATCGATGGATTCTTTCAAGTGTTTGACCTCAACACATTTATTCACACTTGTTATATTGCACTCTAGTACCTTGATTCCCATTTTCATTATCGGTGGGTGATCTCGCGTCTGTTAACGGTATACATCAATGATTGGTAATCAGATGATGGACTACTATGTTTGACCTCGACACCTCTATTCACATAGTAGGACATGTACTTGTAGCAGGTTGTGTAGAATACTTTCCAGATTGGTGGCATTTCTAATATGCTACCTCCTTGATCGTGCCAGTGTTCATGAGATTTCAGCTCTCATGACTTGATTCCAGTGTATGTCAGATATCTTCAACTTTCATGGAGATCTTGGTCATTTGTATATCTTCATCATGGAGACTCTGATCTATCTATATTGTACGTGGTGATGACCACACATGTCATATTCTATATCATGCCTATTCATGGCCATTGTACTCCTATGTATCCGGGACTGCTGTATGTATTTGCAGTCATATGCAGAGATATTTGTTCTATATTGTTGGATGGTTTGTTCTTCCACCTAGTTCTTCATCACTCCACTTCTGGGATGGACTTATAATGTATTTTGACCATCATATCACCCCTCTGACCTCACAAATTAGGGGGCATTTGTTACAGCTGATTTTACCACACATGGTAGATCACACATTTATGGCCTTCCCTGTCCCTCTGCAGACTCTTTGGACCCCATGGACCATTTTTGTACCTTTGATGTTTCCAAGATCATCCCTAAAAACACTCATTATTTGTTGTACACGACTTTTAAACCATTTCTTTCATATACATGCGGATATAACCCTTAAAACTGCGTACATCGGGATGTGTGCAAAAGGCCAAATATTTTTGGAGTTTTCCTTGATGTGTATCCGATTCACTTGTCTCTTGGCCTCCCATATGCCTTGATATCACTCGGATTTGACCTTCCATTACCCCAGTGAAGCTCTATATAAGGAACCCTTTGGATACATTGAAGAGAGGGAATTGAAGAGCAAGAAAACTATAGTCCATTATTGCCATAGCTTGCTTATACTTGAGTCTGCATCCCTTTGTCCCTTGGAGCATTTGGTGTTCTTCCCAAACTTGCCTTTGCTTGTGATCTTGCTATCGAGAGATGGAGGATTGAGGTGGTGGAGGCCCAGTGGAGGACTCAGTTTCTCCGGTTCGCAGACGTGCCGATAGAGGTTGTCATTCATGTAATCTCTGATTTATATTAATATAAATATCTTCTCTTGTCCAATGATGTGCATTTAAATGAATATTGAATCCATGGATGCTTTTAATTGCTTATACATTATTGATTATATATGCTAGAGTAGGTCTAACACCATTATATAGCATGCTTGTCCTATTTGTTGTTGTTGAGAGAGAAAATTGTTAACACAAGTGGGATTAGAAAAATCTCAACGGGGATCTACATCAACCCTCCGGAATAAGGTATGTCTCGAGATCCTTTAGTGTTAGATTTGTTATTTCTCTTGCATATTGGGAAGGGATTGATTTCTACAGTTACTCTGTCTGTTGTGGTACACCCCAAGCCATAGGAAGTTTTCTCCATAACAATTGTGCATATAATTTCTAAATCATGTGAAAGCAATAGGATGTGTGTCACTACGTAGTCTACAAAGCAATATGGATTTTGTAGCTGAGCTAGGGATACAACTCCCTATGATTGCATCAAGTGGTATCCGAGTTGAGTTTCAACTCTAGGTTGAGAATACTAGAGAGATAACATAACATAGTTTCATCTCTAGCTAGAAAAGAATTATAGAAATATCATAGAGTTATTTAGCACCATGGAATTGGCTCCAAGAGATCTATTCCTGGTAGAGATCGTGTTTGCATGAGACTTGAGAGAAGGTGCTTCGGCAAGTGTGATTATTGGAATTCGAGCTCGTGTGATATAGTTTCGGCGAGGTAGGTCTATAACTGGTGGTATAGATTTACGACAATGGGGTGAATTATGTGAGACAACCACAAAGAAGAACGACTAAGAAGGTGTGGGGAACCAAGTGAATTGGGTAATCAGTCAACAATGAGAATTATATAATCAAGAATTTTGATGGCACAGAGGTTCTGTAGGAGGCAGAACGAGGTTTGGTAATTTTGATTTGCTAGGAACTATGCAATGAGGAGGAAGCATCTCTGAAATTAATAGAGGTGACTGCTTGATAAAGAGCGAGTGAAGAGAATTTTGCATGAGGAAAATATTGCAGAGATATGATATTGTTTATGTGGTGGAAATATGGGAGAAAAGAAAAGAAATTCTAAAGAATGATGTTTGAAATTGTGGAAGCATTGGAGAAAACATCTCAAAAGAAGAGTTTTGTAGAAGACAAAAAACATGAAGATTGATTTATCCAAGATTTAAAAGAATGGCTTAATGTTCTTGATGATAAACAAAGCAATAATCTAGTGGAAAAGGCTTAGGGATGAGGAGAGAAGTCCAAAATGGTAAGGACACATCAGGTGCCAGCAATGAAGAGGAAATATTTGTCTAGGAAACCTTGGAGGGAGGATGAGGACGAGAAGGATGAAGATATATAGTTTGGGTATTGATGAAGAAATATGAAGAGCCAGTGATCATATGTCGGCTTGAACAAGACTATGGTGAGGAATGTGTAGCAAAGATACTGAGTGAAACAAAGGGAGAGGCATAAAAACTATAAGTTCTTGGGAGAACTCAATATTTCCCTAAATTGTGTGATGACATTGTTGTTTTTGTAGGTGTGAAAGGAAGCAATGGAGAGGATGACCTTGTTGTAGGTCTTGAAGTTTTTGATGTTACAAGGATTGAATATGGCAATGTGAAAACTGAGATCTTAGATCTTGGATGGTATGAAGACACTCAAGATGACGATGTGGAATATAAACTCATAGGTTATGAAGATTCAGATGACAAGGAAAAAATGGTTTTCCAAGAATGCCCAAGTGAAGAATGTAATAGAAATATAGTAAATTAAATCATTTAAATATTATTTCGTTATTATTATTAATTAAACATTGACATTAGAAAGACACGCCATTCAAATGTGTCCCTTCTATTGTATTGAATCTACATGTACTCTTTGTAATATCATCATTCAATATATATATTGGGAAATTCATTCCAAGTTGGTATCAAAGCAAGTGTTCTTGGTGTATTCTTTCATTGCACATTCTCCATCCACTCCCTTACTCCACCTACCTTATGTTCCCCACCTCCCCTCCATCTCCACCTTGTCCTAGTGTGCATCCCACACTTCCCTGCATACTCTCCATCGTTCTCCTCCATTTCTTACCCAACCTCTTCACTGTTACATCCAACCACCATTCCACTCTGCAGCACTCGCGTCCTACCCCTACAATCACCCATCCTCCACTTGAAAATTTTTCCTCACTTGCACGCCACTCCCTCTTGCATACTTCCATTCTCCCTCCATCCCTTCACTACAATCTTATGTTCCCTCTCCCACATAGCCTACTTCCACGCAACCATCCTCTACTCCACCTCGCAACCATTGTAGCCTCCCCAACATTCATCAACCTGCAATCCGCTAGCACCCATGTCACTCACCCTAGGGTTTCATAACCCTACATATAGCCATCTCCTCACAAAAATATAATAATAAAATAATAATTATAATAATAATGTTATTATTATTATTAATAATCATAATTGTTATTTCAATTTTAATATTTTTTAAACCTTTTAAAAAGTACTATGATTTTTTTACATATAATAATATTATTATTATCATTTTAATAATAAATTATTATTATAAGTAATATTTTAATAGTTAAACTTTCCCAAATCCAAATCTAAACAATATTATTACAAGAAATACAGAGATAAACCCTCCAAAGAACAAGGATGTGTCCACAAAGTCAGAAGATGATTCATTTCACAAGATTATGGGAAAACTTGAGCAAAAAGAGGAGGACATCCACGACTTGAAGATCAAAATTCATTCACTAAGAGACCATGTTAGAGGATTAAATAACTCATATACATGCCCAACCCACAACGTCATACACAAATTAAGATCGATTTACTAAGATTCGATAGAAAAAATAATCGAGACGGGATTCGATGGATCAACAAAATTGAAAAATATTTTGAAATGCACAATGTATATGGCGAAAACAACAAACTGAATGTTATAACAATGTACACGGATAAAAACACTTATGATTAACTCTTATGGTGGGACTCAACAATGAAAAAAGGAAGACCGGCGAGACGCTGGGACACCTTCGTGACAAATTTCTTAAACAATTTCAAGGTATGGAAGAAGTTGAAATCTACAACAAGCTCACCCATTTAAACCAAGAGGGAATAGTGGATGAATATTTTAGAAACCTGTTGGTGTTTCCCACTTATGTCCAAGATGTTCCTGAAGAATGAATCCTGCAAATTTCCATTTGTGGGATATTAAAACAAAGTATCCAAAACGAGATAAATTAATTAGATGTCAAAGACATGGAACAAGCTCATCAAAAAGAAAAATTAATTGAAGAGAAACAAAAATCACAATGTTCAGTGGTTTATATCCCACCCCACCTAAGAGAAAATGGAAAAATGGATGACGATCTATGCTATAAGTGTAATGCCCCAAATTGGCGTGGAGGACATAAGTGTAAAAACAAGAATTTCTTCTTATGCAAAAAATATGATAATGATGACAATAATAATGAAGAAGTGGGTGCCATATCTCCTTCTGACATAGAATCAGAAAGTGATGAATCCACCATAGAGGAAGCTAACGTCACCCAAACACTCTCAGTGGCTACAATGATGGGTATATCTCAACCCCAAACTCTCAAATTGTTTGGTCATACCAAGAACACTAAAGTGATGGTGTTGGTCGATAGTGAGAGTACACACAACTTCATCAACTCCAGGGTAGAAAAACAATTAAACATATTCATCTACCCTACCTCCATCTTTCAAGTACCAATACAAGGAAACAAAATCACCTCGTGTGAGGGGAAATGTCATAAAGTAGAACTAGCTATAAAGGACTCTCAGTTAAGATCGACGACGTATGCTATGGCGATTAGAGGGCTTGAAATTATTTTAGGTTCCCAATGGTTGGAAACACTGGGAATGGTAGGATTAAATTACAAGAGAAATTTATAAGATTCTAGTAAAATGGAAGGAATTACAAGCTTTATGGTATCTACTACCCCCCTCCCCAAAATGTCTCATCCAATAAGATGGAAAAATGATAAAAAAAGGGAGCTAAAGCTTTATTCTTACATTGCTATGCTATGGAAGGGACAATTGATTAGAATCAAAATTTTGATCCAAGGGAATTGGAACAAATTCTGGGGGAACATAGTGACATTTTCAAAAAACCTCCTCATGGAATCCCCCCCCCCTACGTTCTAGGGATCACATCATAGAGGTAATGCCAGGATTAGTTCCAATTATAAAAAAGTTATACATACAATCTCACAAAAACAAGTCATAGATCGAATGACTAGTACAAGAATGATTAGATGATGGCATAATCACTCATAGTAAGAGTCATTTCTTCATGTCGGCCATACTTGTTAGGAAGAAGGATGGATCATATATACTTTGCATTGATTATCGAGCGTTAAACAAAGTCATAATAAAAGATAAATTCCCCATTCCGTTTGTCGACAAATTGTTGGATGAGCTTCATGGTGCAAAGTATTTTTCTAAATTAGATCTAAAATCTGGATATTACCTTCGGGAAGAAGATGTCCCCAAAACTAATTTTTGTACCCACAAAGGATTGTAGAAATTATGAGTGATGTTGTTTAGATTATCCAATGTTTCGACAACATTTCAAGCAGTAAGGAATGACTTGTTTCATCCATACCTAAGGAATTTCATGCTGGTCTTCTTTGATGACATCCTTGTTTATAGCAAAAAATGGAACTCACACCTCAAACACGTAGAGACAATTTGAGGCTTCTAGAAGAAAATAAGGTTATGCTAACAAATTGAAATGCAATTTTGGGAAAAAGAAATAGAAATTTTGGGGGATATTTTTTCAGGCAAAGGAATCAAGGTCGATCCCTAGAAAATTGTGAAAATCATTAAGTAGCCTTCCCTCAAATCAATCATATCATCAAGGGGATTTCTTGGTATGACAAGTTATTATAGAATATTTGTTCACAACTATGTACAAATTGTGGCACCCTTAACATCGCTATTAAAAAGGGATTCTTTTATATGAGATCAGGATGTAGAAACTTGTTTTGAAAAGTTGAAAACTCTATGGCATCCACTCTAGAATTAGTAGCCCCAAATTTCACAAAACATTTTATCCTTGAATGTGATTCTTTAGGGATAGGTGCGGGAGCCATGCTCATGCAAGAAAAACATCCCATTTTCCTCAAAACCTGAAAGTTAAAACCAAGTGAGCAAACAAAATTGACTTATGACAAAGAAATGTTGGCAATAATGCATGCCTTGTTTAAGTGGAAGCAACATTTTTTAGGAGGGGGGGGGGGGTTTCTTGTTAAACAATACCACAATAGACTGAAGTATTTTCTAACCCATAAAGGTCTCTCTCCATAACAACAGAAATGGGTGAGCAAAATACAATTTTTTTATTTCAACATTTTGTATAAAAAAGGTAAGGAAAATGTGGTTGTAGACAACTTATCAAGGAAGCATGGAAGTGATGCCTCACTATGTGTCATTTCCTTAGTTGTTTCTGAATGGATTTCAGAAGTCCAAACTGAGTATGTGAAAGACCCAAAGACAAAGAAGCTAATTGAGGAAGTTTAAAGCAACAAGGAAACAAACTCCAAATAATCATGGGACAAAGACATACTATGGTACAAACAAATGATATATTTACCTAGTTCGTTGAAATTCAAAACTCAAGTCCTAGAAGAGAACCATGATTCTCCAATAACCAAACATGTTGGGTTCTTTAAAACATACCACAATATCCACCAATCCTTGTTTTGGAAGGGAATTAAGACCGATATCTAGAAATATGTGGTTGAAGGCGATACTTCTCAAAGCCAGATGTTTGAAATAGTGGCTCCTCCCGAGCTTCTCCAACCCCTTCATATCCCATCCTAGAAACAGTTTGATATATCTATTGATTTTATCACCAGTCTTCCTATGTCAGAAGGAAAGGATAACACACACACACATATATATATCTTTTGGAAAAATCATTCCAAAGAATTGACTCTCGATTTGGTTGAAACGCAAGAAGAAATAGAGAATGGATTTGCAGTCGGATGTACGCAAGATAATTTGGGTTGGATTCCAAGTTATGAAAATGATATTGGAAATGGTCTTAAAGATCTTGTTAGTGATCGAATAGAAGAAATTGGAAATGTTTTGAAATTTAGGATTCAAGAAAAAGTGTATAGAGGCATACAAAATTTAGGATTCAATTAGAAGAGGATGATGACCTTGCATGTTGGGCTACTATCTATAGGAGACCCTATCGATATAGACTTTTGTATAATGTGAGGGATAAGGTGAGAGTTTTGGCATTTAAATTTCTCATATGTTTCCAAATGAAAAGAACATTATGTGGTGTTGTATATCTAAAGGGGGTTATGAAACTCATGCCATACATATAACACTCAAGTGGAAATGTTCTGAAATTTTATGGAGAGTACTGATGATGTGAATATTTCTCTTAACACATTTGTGAAGCTAAAACCATGGTGTGCTCGACCTATCATCGTTCATGACATATTTTCATTGTTGTTTTCGATACCATGTATAATTCCAATTATATTATGGGACATTTCTAAATTTTGGCATAAAATATTGGTCAAATGACCCCTCTTCTTTTAGTATTCATAATCTAAGATATTATGTGCATGAGAGAATGATCAATTATTTATAAGAAACAATATGTTGGTGGTATAAAATGTAAAGAATGTCCTCAATTGACACTTTTTTATGCTAAGTACCCCTTTGATCCAAATGACCCCCGATTGTCAAATATCACTATGAAGTTGAAGAGATACAAATATGTTAAGTATACTATTCTTACAGATTCAATGACAACGCCAATAAAGTTTGGTTTACTTGAAGGCAATATTTCAATGACATCTTTTATATAGAATTTAGGGAGAAAATATATAGATATATTAAGCACTCTCATTTATCACAATGGCAAGACTTACAGTTCAGGCCATCATGAGATGTATTTAGAAAGTAATATTGTTATTAATAGTTGATTTCATTGGGAATTACACTTTCACTCCATTAAAGGAGATGCAAAGTTAGTATTATCATTCATACAAGGTCTCTATACTTGTGAAAACTTTGTATAGACGTGTAGAGCCCAATGTTGACATTTCTGATAGTAATGAAAATAATCATGAAGTGATTAAGGATTATCGTTTATATGTTATTGATGATCGTACACTTGATACTTGTTTTGTTCAACATTTTTTTAATATATCTATAAATAATTATTGAGATGAGCGATCACTTTTAAATAACATTGGGTGTGGTTAAATGGTTGTGCTAGTCATTTTAAATCAACACAATCATTCTTATGGTTGTTTCGTCTTCATAAGAAAATGGATATTCACAACACATGGAGTTTTTTGAAACATGACAAGGAAAAATAGAACATGACGGTGACGGGGATTTCGTAAAACATGCACTAATAGGAAATATCAAAGGAGTCATTATGCTTCTTGACTTGTAAATTCGATCGATGTTGTTAACTGGTGCAAACAAATTTTAATCCATGAATTCAATGAAAAGATGGTTCCTTTGAAAAGGTGATTGTTTTGAAATGAACCTTAATGTTTTAAAATAAAATTATTTACTAAGTTTGTTTAGATGTACATGTGTGTGTTTAGATAAATATATAAAAAAATATTATTTAATGAAATTTGATTTGCATGAGTTCTATGTTTTTCTCGAGCATGTTCTTTAGGTATATTGCGATGGGTGAGGTTGACATATCGATGCCATATAATTGTGCTGCAATCCTTGGAACAAGGAGTTTACACTCTATTAGGAGTGAGAAAATGACAAATATACACTCAATTGAGAAGCAAAAGGCTCTTGCTTCTGTCTTGCATGTATTGATGATGTATAGTCCATCGATGAGTGTCAAAAGCAAACTAACAAACTCATCAAACCGTGGATACACAAAGAATTGACACCATTTCCCCCATATGGAAATTTGATTGATGCAGAGTTCAACAATGAAGGGGGCCTATGATTGGCAAGGATTATGATTGTGTTTTTAATCAGGTTAGAGAAGGCGGTGTATTTTCTATTGTTATACTTGAAAATAATCCCTAAAAAGTGCATTATTATTTATCGCAATGCACTAGGTTGAAAATCACATTGATGTAAGAATTTAAAAATCCCTTAAATTACACATATGCAGTGGGTTCAATGTTTTAATGGGACATTTCCTTGAAAAAGTAAAAAAGTATAATGACCAAATTATTTTTCAAGACTACCATCCAAATGGTATATGTTCCTAATATAGTCATTTGATTATTGTATCTCGAATGCAGTTGAATCAAGTGAAGAGCAAGGAAATTCCAAGTGACGATACTTGGAATAATGGAAATTATCAATAGAAGATCATGATTCTATTCTTGAGAATGTATAACCATTCTAAGGTCATAACATAGAACTCTTATATATTCGAATTTGCGCTTTATGGACATTTTATAATTTATGGCTATATTAGACCAAACATAGTTAATGGATTTTATATATTTAGATGTGAATCGATACAACCGATGGTAAAAAACTATTTAATACGAGAATGGATTTTAATTTACTTACAAGTTCATATTTTGAAAAGGATTTTTTTATGTTTTTGTTCAATTCTCGTTTTTGTTTGATTATTATTTTATAATATATCAAACATGGTATAGCATGAGGACACATGCTATAGGTAAGGGAATGAAGAGAATGGTTATAAATGGAAATATTGATTTTATGAGATATGCAATTTTCATCATTTTCCAAGACTTTATAGTATTGAATTGGGTACAGGGTATGTATGAATTTATGTCAACATTGCTAGTTTCCAAATTAAGCTTATGTCATTGTCCAACATTGGATATATGACAATAGACAAGAAAAGCAAATGTAGATGAGGCCTCAAAGTATATGGAAAATAAAAACAAGGGAGGTTCGTTAGAAGGTTGATATCCCAAATATAAATGAGTTATTTGCACAAGGTGTGCAAACTCTTTAGCATCAACATTAAGGTGCACAAAGAATATCTTGTTATTCCTCCAACCACCTTTCCAAGTATTTACTTTTGGACTTCCTCTCAATATTTTTCCACAAGGATGAACTCTACCCCAAAATATCATACTTAAAATAACCACAAAAACAACACCAAAAAAGAAAAATAATTAGTTGAAGATCCTATCCAAAATTATTTACTCAGGTCTATTCTCAAATTAATCATGCATGGAAACAACTAGTAAATTGGAACTACCAAGCAAAAAACATGACTAAGGAAACAGACTATTTAAATAACTAAGAAGAGTGAGGATATATGGATTTGATAAGTTTTACATAGAGAGGGTGGATTTATTGGTTAAGAAAGATTGAATCCATAACTAAGCATATGCATTCGGTAATTATCATCAATTGCACTTATATAATCTAAAAACCAATCGGTAATTTGATTTAAAAGGGAAACCATAGGCCAAGATAAAGTTTCAAAAAAACTAAACGCATGGCCATGCTAGCTCAATAACTTCGCCATCAAGTTCCATTGCATAATTTCTTTCACACTGAACCCATAGGTGCATCAAACAATTGCATCAAAAAAGTCATCAAAACCAATCATCAAGCTTACTTCGATAACCTATGATCATTGAGGCTTACAAAGATTAGAGCAATTGGTAATGAGTAATTGTAATGAGAAATTATAAATGAAAAGTCTCAAGTTAAAATCCCCTATAAATACTTACTTACTAAAAAAACCTATAATCATTGACAAATCTTTCATAATTAATAAATTCAAAATTTTCACGTAAACAATTAAAAAAAATATTGTATTTGAAAAAAAAATTAAAAAAATAAATAATAAATGCCCCTACACTTTTATCATTACTAATATATCATTCTAGAACTTGAATAGAGTAATCAAAATAAGGGGTTGGCTATATATTCCATATAATTATCTACGCAAACATAAAAGAGAAAAGCTTATACATAAAAATGAGAGATTAATGATGAGAAAGCTTCTTTTATTATTAAAAGAATCAATTAATAATATGCAATATTTTTTAATTAGAAACAATACAATCAAAAACTTATTTTATTTAAGTTTTTATTATTAAATAACAATATAATAACAATTATGAATAATTTATTTTCTCAAATAACAAACTAAATTGCAAATTCATAAGAAATATATTTACTTATTATCACAATTCAAAAATCAAATGACGTAAAAACTAGAATGCAAAATGATGAGATATATTACCCATAATTCAGAAGTCAAAATATACATGCCAATATTGCATCTACCTTAATCAAATTTACATGTTAATATTAAATCCATATAATGTGGAAATTGAACCGAGTGATAGATTAATTTTACTCACAACAATTATCAATTGTACATGCAAAATCACTCACAAAAGAGACTGAATATGGAGCTACACACTAAACTGTATTAACTCAGTGTACAATAGCCAACCCTGTAACATAATAGGTTGCTGCATTAAATAATTACATAAGGGTTTCAAATGCATGAGGAGGCAATTCGAATCTAGTCAAAAGCAGGCTTACTAAAATTAAGCAAATCCTTCATAGGTGCATAAACTAGTTTCCAAATCAGCTAAGGAGCTCACGAATTGGAAAAAGCACTTAGGCAAGCTAAAAGGTGATGGAATGACAACTCATACATGCTTTTCATAGGAGAAAAGAGTGGAGGATGTGGAGGACAAAAAACTAGTTAACCTCACCTAGTCAAACTTTCCCAATTGCCTTAAAGCACTGAAAAAGCAGGCAATAAAGCAGAAAAAGTAGAAGGGCACCTAGGAGGCCAGGAATAAAGCAGAATTGATTCCTTGAGGTTTCCCAAGCGCTACATGAGTCAAAATAGGAAAGTTTGACCACTATGGATAGGTAAATGACAACTTGCATAAGGTGGGACACATGAACTAGGCAAATAAGACAAAAAATAATTAAATTAATGTCTAAGGTATCTAACTATGGGTTGATTATTCTAACACCCCCCCTTAAGCCTGACTTATGAGTAATATATTAGAAAATTATAGGGCCTATCAACAAGGCTTAGTCACCCTTTACATACTGCATGTCCATACAACCAAAGAAAGAGGCAAAAACCACATGGGAAAATCCTCCCTTAAACATGGACTGTAAAAGAAAATTTGGAAATATTGTCTTCACTCATGCTTCACAACATGATCAGCAATCCCCAGCAGTGATTTGAGATTGCTGAAGGTCTTCTCACAAAATGCTTTGGTGAAGATATCAGCTACTTGTTCTGAAGATGAACAGAAGAGTAGGTGAATGGTGCCATCATGCACAAGCTCTCTGATGTAGTGCATATGGATCTCAATGTGTTTGGTTCTCTGCTTCTAAACTGGATCATTGCAGATTCGAATGGTACTCTGGTTATCACAGTAGATGGTAGTTGAGTACTCTGATTTGAAGCCACACTCTCCAAGTAACCCCTGCAACCATAAACATTGAGTTGCTGCATTGACAACTCCTCTGTATTCTGCTTCTGTAGATGAGAGTGCAATGGCACTCTGTTTCTTGCTTGACCAGCTGATTGGCCCTTCTGCAAGCATGAACACATATCCTGATGTGGACTCTCTATCTGTGCTATCACTTGCCCAATCACTGTCAGTAAACCCAATCAAATCAAGATCAGATTTTGCTTTATAGAAGATCCCATGTGTCCTTGTTCCCTGAACAAAGTTAAGGATCCTTTTGGCTGCTTTCCAATGGATCTCATGAGGCTGATCCATGTATCTAGAAGCCACACTTACTGCATAAGAAATATCAGGTCTAGTATGTGTAAGATACAACAAACATCCAATCAATTGCCTATACAGTGTATTGTTTACCATAGGTGAAGAATCAGCTTCACTCCTGAAAGGAAAGGAGTCTTGCTTGGATTGCAATCCTTCATTCTAAATTTGTTCAGCAAATCCAAGGCATACTTGGACTGGTGCACCTTGATTCCAGCTTTGGTTTGAGCAATCTCAAGCCCCAAGAATTGGCTTAAGAGCCCCAAATCTGTCATGGAGAAGGCTTGGTTCATTGCACCCTTCAAGGAAGCAATATCATCCTTTGAGCTTCCTGTAATGAGAAGGTCATCAACATATAACACAATGATCATTAATGAACCATTAATTAACTTTAGATAGACATTTGGATCTGATTTGCACCGAAAAAAATTCAGTGATAGCAAGAAGCTATCAATCTTGGCATACCAAGCCCTGGGGGCTTGCTTTAGCCCATACAATGACTTTCTCAACCTGCACACAAGAGATGGGTTAGTAGAAAATCCTTGAGGCTGCTGCATGTATATCTCTTCAGTGAGATATCCATTTAGGAAGGCACATTTTACATCCATGTGATGTACCTCCCATTGCTTTGAAGCTGCAATGGCTAAGGCTATCCTGATGGAGTCCATCTTTGCCACTGGTGCAAAGGTCTCATTGTAATCTATGCCATGAACCTGTGACTAGCCCTTGGCTACCAATCTAGCCTTGTACTTCAGAGGTGAACCATCAGCAGCAAATTTGGTCTTGTACACCCACTTACACTGAACTAGCTTCCTCCCTGGGGGAAGATCCACTAGCTCCCAAGTGTTGCTCTTCTGGAGTGAGCTGAACTCTTCCTTCATGGCTGCTTGCCATCTTGGATCTCCTGCTGCATCTTCATATGTCTGAGGATCTAATTCCACCATCAAATAGCATTTCTCAGCAAACATAGGATCCTTCATGCACAGACCACTCTCAAATTGAGATCTAGTCCTCCTTGGGGCATTGGGATTCCCAGCTAGCTCTCCTACTGCATATAGTGCCTTGGATGCCCATTTTGGCCTTGTAGGGATGTTAGGATCTGCAATAAACTCATCACTATTAGACATATCAGAATCAACATGTTCAACAATCTCTTCACTTACTTTCAGAGGTTCAGGCGGTGAAGAGGCTTCTCCAACTTCCACTGCTGCAAGGGGTTCTTCTTGAAACTGAACACACATTTCAATAAAGGCTTTATTTGTGCTCAAATTTATCAGCTTGTAGCCTTTTGAATCTTCAGAGTATCCAACAAATAGACACTCTTGGCTTTGGGGCTGCAAAGCCTTCCTCTTCTCTGTTGGAATTCTAGCCCAAGCCTTTGAGCCAAAAATCCTGAAATGGGTCACATCTGGCTTGTGCCCACTCCATACTTCGAAGGGAGTCATACCTTCAAGCTGTTTATGAGGCACCCTATTCTAGATATAGGCTGCACAGTTTATAGCTTCGGCCCAGTACTTTGGTGGCAAAGTTTTGGCCTCCATCATGCATGTTGCCATCTCCTTCAGTGATCTGTTCTTCCTCTCAGCAACACCATTCTGCTGTGGTGTGTAAGGGATAGAATGCTGCATCTGAATGCCTGCATCTGCACAATAATTAATAAACTCAGACTTGACATACTCACCACCATTGTCAGATTTGAGGACCTTGAGTTTCCTCCCAGACTGGTTTTCAACCAAAGCCTTAAAGACTTTGAAGAGGCCAAAAACTTTAGACTTGTGTTTTAGGAAGTAAACCCAGCAATACCTGGAAAGGTCATCTATGAAAGTCAATGCATATTTGGCCTGAATCATGGACATATGAGGGAATGGGCCAGCAACATCACTATGGATCAACTCGAGGGGTGCAAAGGTTCTCTCATGACTAGCTCTCTCAAATTTATGCTCTGGGTGTTTTCCTAGGATACAACCTTGACAGATTCCTTTGGAAAATTTTATCTTTGGTAACCCTATGACCATCTCTTTTTCACTAAGATTAGAAAGATACTTGTAATTTAGGTGGCCAAATCTTTCATGCCAAATCTTGATAGCCTCGTTAGCAAGAATCAGAAGAGCATAGGGGTTTGAGTAGAGTAGGAAGTGTGAGAACATGTATACCTTTTGAGTATGATTTGCAACTCCTTTTGCAATGACTTTACCACTTGAGATCTATGTGATCTCAACTTCATCAGGGGAGAATATGACCTTCTTTGGAGACCCAGTGTGAGTCATCTGGTACACTGATAAGAGGTTGGAGGCAAGACCAGGAACATACAACACATTGCTGAACTGACCATGATCAAGATCAATCCTCCCTTTGCCCAAACTTTCAATGAGAGATTCATCTCCCAGTACTATTGGTGGACCTTTCGACATGTCAAGTGAGGAGAATGCCTCCTTGGTCGAAACCATGTGTCTTGAAGCTCCAAAATCAATGATGAAACTAGGTGAGCTTGATGTGCCAACAACCAATGCATGAACTCTCTCTCTGTCTTCTGAACTTGATCCTCCTTCCCTCTTCTTTGAGCTTTCTGGAAGGGAGATGCCATTCTTCTCCAGGAGTTGGGTCAGCATGTCTATTTGCTTCTTCATACAAGAGATTTCATAGTGATTTCCCTTATTGCAGTATGCACACTTGCTCATTTCTCCTTTGTTTTTCTTCTTATGGTAGTTCTTCTTGGAACCTTGTGGCTCCTCCGGAGACTTGTTCTTGTCTCTCTTTTGCTTAGGTGGTTTTTTAGCTTTCTTTTTGCTTTTTGAATCCACCTTCGAATCTCTAGCAACCAGAGCTTGGTCTTTGGATGGTTTGATGGTGCCCATCATCACCAGCTTGTCTTGTTCTTGTGTGAGAGATTCCATGAAATCTGCAAGGCTAGGCATATTCCAGGTTCGAGCTGTCAACTTTGTGGCATAGAAGGTCGAAACAACCACTGAATAGTCAGGGCCAAGCTTCGAGAGTATGGCCAAGACTAGCTGATCATCCTTCTTTTCGATCCCACATTGTTTTAGCTGCAAAACAAGTGCTTTGAACTTGGAGAAATAGAGTTGCAAGGATTCAAAGCTATTTGGACTCAGGGAGATCAGTTCATTTTCGATTTGATGTCCCCTCATCTCATATGTCTTTCCAAAAAGATCAGTGAGCTTCTCCCATACTTCATTCGGTGATGTCAATCCATCAAGATGGAAAAGGAGGTCTCTGGAAATACTCAGACACAAGAGACCATAGGCCTCATCCCTCCTGTTGTGCCATTTTATCTTCTCTGTAACTGCATTGGGCTCTGCTTTTGTTGCCATAGTCACCCTGTAGAGGCCTTTTTCTCTCAACAGTATCTCCATCTCTACTTTCCATTCAAAGAATTTGAAGGGAGTCAAGATGATCTTCTGAGATTGATCCATAGCTCAGAAATTGTCCCGGCTGTCAGTAGAAGGCTCCCAGTCACTGATGTCAAACCTGCAAAACAAATTTGAAGGAGAGAAATCAATCTACAATGGCTCTAATACCATGTGGAAATTGAACCCAGTGATAGATTAATTTTACTCACAGCAATTATCAATTGTACATGCAAAATCACTCACAAAAGAGACTGAATATGGAGCTGAACACTAAACTGTATTAACTCTGTGTACAATAGCCAATCTTGTAACATAATAGGTTGCTGCATTAAATAATTACATAAGGGATTTGAATGCATGAGGAGGCAATTTGAATCTAGTCAAAAGCAGGCTTACTAAAATTAAGCAAATCCCCCATAGGTGCATAAAGTAGTTTCCAAATCAGCTAAGGAGCTCACAAATTGGCAAAAACACTTAGGAAAGCTAAAAGGTGATGGAATGACAACTCATACATGCTTTTCATAGGAGAAAAGAGTGGAGGATGTGGAGGACAAAAAACTAGTTAACCTCACCTAGTCAAACTTTCCCAATTGCCTTAAAGCACTGAAAAAAGCAGGCAATAAAGCAGAAAAAACAGAAGGGCGCCTAGGAGGCCAAGAATAAAGTAGAATTGATTCCTTGAGGTTTTCCAAGCGCTACATGAGTCAAAATAGGCAATTTTGACCACTATGGATAGGTAAATGACAACTTGCATAAGGTGGGACACATGAACTAGGCAAATACGACAAAAAATAATTAAATTAATGTCTAAGGTAGCTAACTATGGGTTGATTATTCTAACATATAAACCCATATAGACATATGTTATATAAGGGTGAACTCAATTGCAAAATGAAAAAAAAAATATTTACTCATGGTTATATCTCAAAATGAATAAAAAATATATTTACTCATTATTATCTCAAAAATCATATAGCATTGCACAATGACGAGATATATCTATTCAGAAATCAAATTTACATGTCAATATTATACCCACACTTCATAAAATTTACATGGAAATATTTTAATCTCACTCTCCGTTATATAAAAAGGAAAGTATATCTTTTGGGGCCCTCTCATAATATTCCGATTTCTCAAAATCATATTCTATTGATTTTTTCATCAATCTCCACTCAAACGAAATGCTAATCGTGACCTGAATATGGGCATCTTGCTCAGACATGAAATGTTAGACAGTTATAGCATTTCCCTCTTTCATGCGATTTGTATGATTTCCCCATTGAAGAGGTATAGGGAAGCAAGACCTGCAGAACAACCTCGAATCATTGAAGACAATTGGGTATCACCTTAAACCTTTTATTAGAAAAGAAAATGCAACCTTTATCATAAATTTAATCATTTTTACCCATTTTACATTTTGAAATCATATAATCCATTCCAACTATACCTTGGAGTTTTTTTTTATAGTGAACAATTTTAAATTTTGATATACCAAACCTATATCTCTTAAGAATTGATAGAGATCAAATTTATTTAGGTGTAAATTTTTTCTTGAAGTGTAAAATATTCTTTTATTTTGGCTCTTGAAGCAAGCTCAATATGGCCTAAACATTTGTTGTGTAGAATTTGATCTTATGACTAAGGTGAGGTCACCAACACAATAGGGTAGGTGGAAATAGACCTAAGATATTTATCTACAAGTTTATATGACTCATAAACATGGATTCGACACATTATAAGACTCTTAACAAACAAATAGAAAATAAAGTAAAGAGAAGGAGAAAGAAGGATGTGCACCCTTTTTACAAAGTTCATTCCTTGTTGCTCCCTTAGCACTCTTCCAATTCGGTCCTTTATGCCCAAGATTCAACCTGCAACAATGAGCAAGAAAAATTCCTCAAAATATTATGACCATAAAGAAGATTTCAAATGAAATAAAACATACATATAACATGAACTACTTAAGCAATGTTTTATTATAATCAATAAATAGTTGCCCTTAAAGACACCAATCCAACATTGAACAAATTTAGTTTGGGGGAGGTAAAGATGCCAAATTTCCATTATATTAATGAAACAATACAAAACAATACCTCATTCAGTGCTCAACACCTTTCGAAGCCAAAGATTGGGTAACACTGCTCTTGCCCACCAACAATTCCACTCCAATCTTTTGAATGCATTCCAAGGTGAAATCACTTGAGGGTAAGTGACTTCAACAATCAGGGAGATGGTGATCAACAATAGGGGTTACTGACATGAATAGGGTATGAATAGGTGCAATGAAGTGAGATTCCTCCAACATAATATTATCATGATGGGTGTCCCTTTCCTTGGTCCATCTCATCTCCTTTTAAAATTGATGATAGCTGCAAATGGTTTCCAAATAGTTTCGAGAGTTACAACCAAGCCAAAACTGTTTGAAAACTTCCACTACTCCTCAATTTTTGGATTTTTCTTATTTTTCATGAATTTTTTAGGCATTCCTACCTTGCTGGATTAAAACAAGCGTAGCTTATTCCTTGCTAGTGTGAAAGGTACGAATGGGATATTTTTATGGTTGTAATTGTATAGGATGAGGAACAATGAGCTATGATCTTGACTTTAGTAATCATCATTTGGGGTCAAATCAAAGGCACTTTAGTTGATATTTGTGGATGAACAAGAGTAGTTGGGGTACCATCATCATGAATAGAGAGAAGTGCTAATTTTATCTATAAAATATCCTCCTAATGTGTGAGGTCATAAGGAAAGTTTACATCCAAAATACATTATAATAAACAGTAGAGTAGGATGCAGCATTATCAAGGTTGATATTCCCAATCATGAGTTACAATAGGTACTTGAAATAGAGACAGAGGTTCCAGCCATATAATTTCCCTAAGGTGGGCATGCCTATGCTAAAAGAGAAACAAAACATCGCCACCAAATAAAGTATATTGTGGATCCATGACATAAAGTAGATGTTATAATATCATAACCACAAAAGTAGTACTCAATGGATATGGGTGATATATATGATACTGGATCATGGCCATGGTACTAATACATAGTGGATTCATGCCAACTAGGAAATCATAGCCATGAAATATATACACGGTTGATCTATGTCTCAACACATATCGAGGTAATGACTTAAACTGGAATAAGTATAATTGGTTCTCCAAATAGTACCAAAGTATGATGTGTGGTATAGTCTTGCACAACTCAAGCAATAGCGAGTCATGATAGTCCTACTATTGTCCTAAGGTAATCCATCCAAACCATAAGAGGTGGAAATCCTAGCCATGCGAATAGACAATCTAAAGTTGAATATGGAGGAAATTATTTGATTATTGATCATTGATGTATACCATTAACAAATGTGAGGAGACCCATCAATGATGATGATGGAACTCAAGGTACCTAGTACATTATATGAAGTGTGAATAGATGATCAATTGGAGTCAAACACTTATAGAATCCATCAAGTAGGAGGCATTAATGTAATCCTAGTACCTGATGATGAGGGAACTTTCCACTGATGACTACAAACCCCAAGGATATAGACTCTAGATCCCACTCCCAAAGAAAGATGTGTTGAAGTCAATTGGAAGAGATCATCGGAAGGGAGGCATTGTGGAATCCTCCATCAACCAACATGGGGAAGTATCAAGAAATTATTTTACTTAGAAAAAGGACTTGGACAATTTTTTGTAGAATGGACCATCGAGTATGTCTCATGCATGCACTAGATATAAATTATGGGTAGGTAGAATGTTAGATGAATAAGGAGGTTGCAACTCTATGGTTGTTGATCAATGTTATTGGAACCTTAATGTTACTCCATGTCATAACTCTGTGTTGCAACTCTTTCCTTGCTACTCAACATGTCACAAGTAGACTACTATAGCTTTGTGCTACAACTCCACACTACAACCTGGTGTTGTAACTTTGTGGTGCAACTCCATGTTGTAACTCCTAATTTGACAGTCCATGCATCACCTGATGTTTTCATTCCAAGTGGGAGTCAACCACGAAGTAAGGGGAAACAAAATTCAAATGGACTAGTAGTTTCTAGAGTTAACCTTGACTCGAGAATGAGTCAAAGGTGGTTGAGGTATAGCACATGGTTTCTTGTATCCCATGGTATTTTCCATGGTATTGCATGTAAAGAATCCTTTATAAGGATTGATGAGGCTCCATTGTAAAGTGGCCTAGAAGTGAGTGGTGGCTAGCTCACTTGGCTCGTCTTAGCCGGTTTAGGTCAAGGGAGATAATATATATATTATGGTTGTTTTTCTCGGTTTTGGGTTTTCCACGTAAACTATTAAGTGTCTATCTTAATGTGTTGAGATGTAGAATTTTGTTCTCTCATGTATTATTTAATGATGCTCACTACAATCCTAATAGTAGTTGAATGAGCGTGACTGTCCAATTCTAACAAAGGGAAAAATGATCTAACAAAGACATTTTGTTAAAAGGAAGAAAGGAATATTTGCAAAGGGTTCACACTAGAAAGGAGTTTGTTCTCTAGAAAGGGTTTCTTGCTCCAAATCGGGAAATTTAGTGTGGTTTAGATTGTCCACAAAAGGGATGGTGAAAGAGAGGATTATATTCACAAAGAGAAGGATGCACATATGTTGTTGGCTATAGCATTGTGAGGAAGAGTCATGTGGAATTCAACCACCATTGTAAATCCAGAGGATATTGAGACCCTTTGAGTTTGTATATTCCTGTGTAGCTTATGAATTTAATCAAATAAAAGTAGGGCTCCAAACTCTTTTCCAAACTTGTTGGTTGTTTTTTTCATTTCCTTTCCATTGTGCATATAATTTCTAAATCATGTGAAAGTAATAGGATGTGTGTCACTACATGCTCTAACAAGCAGGATGGATTGTGTCACTGATCTAGGGATACAACTCCCTATGATTACATCAAGTGGTATCCGAGTTGAGTTTCAACTCTAGGTTGAGAATCCTGGAGAGATAACATAACAGAGTTTCATCTTGAGCTAGAAAATAAATTTAGAAATATCATACAGTTATTTAGCACCGCGGAATAGGCTCTAAGAGATATATTCCGGGTAGAGATTGTGTTTGCATGAGACTTGAGAGAAGGTGTTTCGGCAAGTGTGATTACTGGAATTCAAGCTCGTGGGATACAATTCCATCGAGGTAAGTCTATAACTGGTAGTATAGATTTACGACTATCATAGTGAGCTGTGTGAGATGACCACAAAGAGGAACGACCAAGAAGGTGTGGGGAACAAAGTAAATTTGGTAATTGGTGAACAATGAGAATTGAATAATCAACAATGTTGATGGCATAGAGGTTTTGTAGGAGGAAGAACAAGGTTTGGTAATTTTGATTTGCTAGGAACTATGCCATGAGGATGAAGCATCTATGAAAATAATAGAGGTGACTGCTTAGTAAAGAGAGAGTGAAGAGAAGTTTGCACGAGGAAAATATTGTAGATATATGATATTGTTTATGTGGTGGAAATATGGGAGAAAATAAAAGAAATTTTAACCAAAAAAATTCTAAAGAATGATGTTTGAAATTGTGGAAGCATTGGAGATGACTTTTCAAAAGAAGATTTTTGCAGATTACAAAAAGTATGAAGATTGATTTATCCAAGATTTAAAAGAATGGTTTAATTTTCTTGAGGGTAAAGAAAGCGATAATTGAGTGGAAAAGGATTGGGGAGGACGAGAGAAGTCCAAAATGGTAAGGACATCAGGTACCAACAATGAAGAGGAAATATTTGTCCAGGAAACCTTGGAAGGAGGATGAGAACAAGAAGGATGAAGATATCTAGTTTGGGTATTGATGAAGAAATTTGAAGAGCCTGTGATCACATGTCGGCTTGAAGAAGACTATGGTGAGCAATGTGTAGCAAAGATACAACGTGAAACAAAGGGAGAGGCATCAAAACTATAAGTTCTTGGGAGAACTCAATATTTCCCTAAATCATGTGATGACATTGTTGTTTTTGTAGGTGTGAAAGGAAGCAATGGAGACTCATGACCTTGTTGTAGGACTTGGAGTTTTTGATGGTACAAGGATTGAATATGGCAATGTGAGAACTGAGATCTTAGATCTTGGAAGCCATGAAGACACTCAAGAGGATGACATGGAAGATAAACTCATAGGTTATGAAGATTCAAATGAAAAGGAAAAAATGGTTGTCCAAGAATGCCCAAGTGAATAATGTAATAGAAATAGAGTAAATTAAATAATTTAAATATTATTTCATTATTATTATTAATTAAACATTATAAGACAGATCATTCAAATGCATCTCTTCTATTGTATTGAAGTCGCATGTACTCTTTGTAATATCATCATTCAGTATATATATATATAAATTCATTCCAAGTTGGTATTAAAGCAAGTGTTCTTGGCGTCTTATTTCATTGCACATTCCCATCTTCCACTCTCATTCTCCATCCACTCCCTTACTCAACCTACCTCATGTTCCCCACCTCTCCTCCATCTCCATGATGTGCCAGCATGCATCCCACAATTCCCTACATACTCTCCGTCATTCTCCTCCATTTCTTACCTTCCCTCTTCACTGTGACATCCAACCACCATTCCACTCTACAACACTCGTGTCCTACCCCTATAATTTCCTATCCTCCACTTGCAAATTTTTTCCCGCCTACATGCCACTCCCTCTCACATCTTTCCATTGTTCCCTCCATCCCTTCACAACAATCTTACGTTCCCTCTCCCACACAGCCTACTTCCACACAACCATCCTCTACTCCACCTCACAACCACTGTAGCCTCCCCAACATTCAACAACCTGCAATCCGCTAGCACCCACGTCACTCACCCTAGGGTTTCATAACCCTACATATCGCCATCTCCTCACAAAAAATATAATATTAAAATAATAATAATAATAATAATAATAATAATAATATTATTATTATTATTATTATTAATTATTATTTCAATATTAATATTTTTTAAACCTTTTTAAAAGTACTATGATTTTTTTTACATATAATAATAATATTATTATCATTTTAATAATAAATTATTATTATAAGTAATATTTTAATAGTTAAATTTTCCCAAATCCAAATCTAAACAAGATGAATACAAGAAATAGAGAGATAAACCCTCCATAGAACAAGGATGTGTTCACAAAGTCAGAAAATGATTCATTTCACAAGATTATGGAAAAACTTGAGAAAAAAGAGGAGGACATCCACGACTTGAAGATCAAAATTCGGTCACCGAGATACCAAGTTAGAGGATTCAATAACTCACATACAGGCCTAACCCACAACATCATTCACAAATTAAGATCGATTTACTAAGATTTGATGGCAAAAATAATCAAGATAGGATTCGATGGATCAAGAAAATTGGAAAATATTTTGAAATGCACAATGTATATGGCGACAACAACAAACTGAATGTTACAACAATGTACACGGATAAAACCGCTTATGATTGGCTCTTATGGTGGGAATCAACAATGAAAAAAGGAATACTAGCGAGAGGTTGGGATACCTTCAAGACAAATTTCTTTAAACAATTTCAAGATATGAAAGAAGTTGAAATCTACAACAAGCTCACCCATTTACAACAAGAGGGAATAGTGGATGAATATTTTAGCAACCTATTGGTCTTTCCCACTTATGTCCAAGATGTTCCTGAAGAACGAATCTTGCAAAATTCCATTTGTGGGATATTAAAATAAAGTATCCAAAATGAGATAAAATTATTAGATGTCAAAGACGTGGAATAAGCTCGTCAAAAAGAAAAACTAATTGAACAAAAACAAAAATCACAATGTTCGATGGTTTATATCCCACCCCACCTAAGAGAAAATGGAAAAAGGGACGACAATCTATGCTATAAGTGCAATGCCCCAAATTGGCGTGCAGGACTTATTTTTAAAAACACGAATTTCTTCTTGTGCAAAAAAGATGATAATGATGAAAATAATAATGAAGAAGTGGGTGACATATCTCCTTTTGACATAGAATAGGAAAGCGATGAATCCACCATAGAGGAAGCTAACGTCACCCCAACACTCTCAGTGGTTGCAATGATGGGTATATCTCAACTCCAAACTCTCAAAATGTTTGGCCATACCAAGAACACTAAAGTGATGGTGTTGATCAATAGCGAGAGTACACACAACTTCATCGACTCCAGGGTAGAAAAACGATTAAACATATTCATCTACCCTACCTCCATGTTTCAAGTATCAATACAAGGAAACAAAGCCACCTTGTGTGACAGGAACTGTCATAAAGTAGAACTAGCTATACAGGACTATCAATTAAGATTGACGATGTATGTTATGGTGATCAGAGGGCTTGACATTGTTTTAGGCTCCCAATGTTTGGAAACACTAGGAATGGTAGGATTAAATTACAAGAGCAATTTATAAGATTCTATGAAAATGGGAGGAAGTACAAGATTTATGGTATCTACTACCCCCCTCCCCAGATTGTCTCATCCAATAAGATGGAAAAATGATAAAAAAAAAGGGATTTTAAAGCTTTCTTCTTACATTGTTATGCTATGGAAAGGACAATTGATTAGAATCAAAATTTTGACCCAAGGGAATTTGAACAACTTCTAGGGGAACATAGTGACATTTTCAAAAACCATCCTCATGGCCTCCCCTGGCCTACGTTCTAGGGATCACATCATAGAGTTAATGCCAGGATTAGCTCCAATTATAAAACATTTATACATACAATCTCACAAAAACAAGGCAGAGATCGAATGACTAGTACAAGAATTATTAGACGGTGGTATAATCACTCATAGTAAGAGTCATTTCTCCGTGTTGACCATACTTGTTAGGAAGAAGCATGGATCATATATGCTTTGCATTGATTATCGAGCATTAAATAGTGACAATAAAAGATAAATTATGCATTCCCTTTGTCGATGAATTGTTGGATGAGCTCCATGGTGCAAAGTATTTTTCTAAATTAGACCTAAAATCAGGATATTACCTTCGGGAAGAAGATGTCCCCAAAACTAATTTTTGTACCGATGAAGGCTTGTAAGAATTATGAGTGATGTCGTTTGGATTGTCCAATGTTTTGATAGCATTTCAAGTAGTAAGGAATGACTTGTTTTGTCCATACCTAAGGAAGTTCATGTTGGTCTTCTTTGACAACATCCTTGTTTATAGCAAAAACTGGAGCTCACACCTCAAACATGTAGAGACAGTTTGAGGCTTCTCGAAGAAAATAATATTATGCTAACGAATTGAAATGCAATTTTGGGCAAAAGAAATAGAAATTTTGGGGCATATTTTTTCAGCCAAAGGCATCAAGGTCAATCCTAAGAAAATTGTGGAAATCACTAAGTAGCCTTCCCTCAAATCAATCATATCATTAAGGGGATTTCTTGGTATGGCAAGTTATTATAGAATTTTTTTCACAACTGCGCACAAATTGTGGCACCCTTAACATCAATATTAAAAAGGGATACTTTTAGATGAGATCGGGATGTAGACACTTGTTTTGAAAAGTGGAAAACTCTAATGGAATCCACTCTAGTGCTAGTAGCCCCAAATTTCACAAAAGACATTTATCCTTGAATGTGATTCTTTAGGGATAGGTGCAGGATCCATGCTCATGCAAGATAAACATCCCATTGTCTTTAAAACTTGAAAGTTAAAACCAAGTGAGCAAACAAAATAGACTTACGACAAAGAAATGTTGGCAATAATGCATGCCTTGGTTAAGTGGAAGAAATATTTTTTAGAGGGGGGGGGGGAATTTCTTGTTAAAACATACCATAATAGTCTGAACTTTTTTCTAACCCATAAGAGTCTCTCTCCATAACAATAGAAATGGGTGACCAAAATATAATTTTTTTATTTTGACATTTTGTATAAAAAAGGTAAGGAAAATGTGGTTGTAGACAACTTATCAAGGAAGCATGAAAGTGATGCCTCACTATGCGCCATTTCCTTAGTTGTTTCTGAATGTATTTCAGAAGTCCAAACTGAGTATGTGAAAGATCCATAGACAAGGAAGCTAATTGAGGAAGTTGAAAGCAACAAGTAAATTCAAGACTCAAGCCCTAGAAGAGAACCATGATTCTCCAACAACCAACCATGTTGGGTTCTTTAAAACATACCACAATATCCACTAGTCCTTGTTTTGGAAGGGAATGAAGACCGATATCTATAAATATGTGGCTGAAGGTGATACTTGTCAAAGGAAGATGTTTGAAATAGTGGCTCCTCCTAAGCTTCTCCAACCCCTTCATATCCCATCCTAGAAATGGTTTGATATATCCACGAATTTTATCACCAGTGTTCCTACGTCAAAAGGAAGGATAATATATATATATATATAAAAGTGGTTCACCATGGAAGCCCAATTTTACACCATGGCTACATCCACTTGGGAAAATATCTTATACTCGCTAGGGAATTATACATGGACTTGGGCATCATTAATCACAATAAACAGCTCACTGGCTTAATATTTCATTACATAC